>RJWT010038901.1:0-12776 GCA_004365215.1 Cuniculus paca | reverse complement strand
AGTCATTTGGAATACGCATTCATATTTGGAAGGCATTATATAATTACAAACTACTTGAAATATTTTATTTTTATTACTGAAAGAAATGAAATTGCTCAGATGAGATATGATCATATGATAGTACTCTTTATTTATGTAAATAATCATTCCCTTATTGTAAAGATTGAGTTAATATTCATAATACACTTAAAATCAGTATGTTGAAGATATATCTGTATTCCTATGTTAATCACAGCACTAATCAAATCAGCCGAAATTTGAATGTAAGTGTCCATCAACTCATAAATGAATGAAAATATGTGGCATATATACACAATGCAATATTGTTCGACGATAAAGAGAATGAAATTGTATTATACAGAACAACATGAATGGAGCTGGAGAGTCTATTACATAAAGCAAATCAGGCACAGAAAGACAAGTAATGGAACATCTCACTCATATGTGAAGTATAAAAGAGTTGGTTCCATAGAAGATGAGAATAGAATGATGGGGGGAGTAGGAGGGAGAGGCAATGGGAGCAGTTTATCAATGGTTGCCAAGTTATGGTTAGAAAGCAGTTATAAGTTCTGATGTGCTATTGTGCGATAGGGTAACTACAGATAAACACTACCTTATGTTTCAAAAGCTAGGAGAAAGGATTTTCAAGGTTTTTACTATGAAAAGTGATAAACATTTCAGAAGACAGATAAGTTTAAATTGATTTAAACATTATTGATTGATTGATTATATATGTATTGAAATTTCATATGTTACCATATAGGCATTTTTAATTTTTAATTTTTTAGAAAATAAATTTAATGAAAATAGTACCTGATCTATAATTACTGTACAAGTATTCTTGTTGGTTTGGATAATATTATCATTATTATTACCAGATTCCATCATTTCCTTAAATGAAATAATCATATATTAGTTCTGGAATTGTTTTTTTCTGTCTTTTTGAGACAGGGTCTCACTATGCTGTTCAGGCTGGCCTTGAACTCACTTTGTAGCCCAGGCTGGTCTTGAACTTGCAATGATCCTCCTGCCTCAGCCTCCAGAGTACTGAGATTATAGGTGTGTGCCACCATGCTAGGCTTAGTTTTAGAATTATTTGGAGAGAAATGGAATACAGTAAAGAAAATGATGGAAAAATCTCTGTATCAGGTATTAATATTATTGTATGGTTTAATTACTGCAATGATCAAGTCCTAGATCATTAGAATAATTATTCTAATTAAACTTTTAAAGTGCATTGCATCCAACATAAACACACATTCCTTCAATGCACAGATATAACAGAAGGAAGACTGAGCTCTGCTATTTAGTCTGGGAATTGTGGCAGAATTAAATACAATGAGTGTTCCAGTCCTGATTCTACTCCACCTGCTCCAGTATTGACCTGAGGAGCGATGTGTAAATCAAGACCAGATTCTCATTTGGTTGAAACTAACCACACAGTCCTGTTCAGACCTAGGAATTACAGAATGAAATTATAAAAGACTCATAGCCATTCAGGTAGTCAGTTTGCCATTTGAAAGAACAGTAACTTCTTATGGAAGGATAAATTGTTTGGGAACTTGATTCTTTCCCAATTATCTTGGAGTAAGTGGAGATGATGATAAAAATAGAAAGTGTCATGTAGGGGTTCATAAAGTCAACAATCATAATTACTTATTTTCCCAAATAATAAAGAGAAACCAAAGATTATTTCACTATCTTCTAAAAAATGAATTGTTCATGTCATTGCTCATCACGTATTTAGCAAATGTCAGAATTTCTTGTCCTCAGATCCTTTCTAAATGATTAAAACCTTTAATTATAAAAGCATTTGCATGTAAGTATATTATTCCTAAACTTGGAATCTTTAAAGATCTGCATTTTTCCCTATTTCTATGTAATACAGTACTCAGAAGTGCTTCACATATTTATCGACTCTAAACTTTGAAAGATCTTTAGGCCACAAGGCAAGGCTGGAGCCTAAGTGCAGACAGAATCTCCTTTAGGTCAGGAACAGCACGCCTAGCCAGGCTTAAAAAGATTACCAAGACCACATAAACATAAGGTAAATGGTAAATCAGATTTCTATTTCTTTTTACAGCTGGAAACCATTCTGAAATCCTTCCTAAAGTTGCAGAAAATGAAGAGGCACCAAAACTAGAAACCATTATGGCTCAAAGATAATTACTATGGAAAAACCAGCAAGCGTTTACCTAATGATTCCCAGGGGCCATCCAAGAGAAAGAAAAGAAAAAGTTGAAACCACCCAGAACACAAAGATTCTCTGCAATGAACCAAACAAAAATCCAGTTCTTAAATTTGATAATAACTTGATATTATTCCCTTTGAATTTATGAATTCTTGGCTATTATTTGGCTTTATGAATATATTCTTAAAATACCAACAGCCAATTAAATTTGCCAACCCAAAATGTATTGTCATCAGTAATTTTTGCATCTTTTAATTTTTATTATTTTAATATGACTTATTATTATATTTATTTTATTTAAATTTATTTATTTTTATTTCTGCAGACACTTTTGCCACCAAATCCATAAAGGAATTGTTAAACAGGATATAATACATACATTCTAGGATGCAAAAAAAATAAATGAAAGTTTCACACATGATGCTTAAAATCTCTTACTACTCTAGTATTCCACAAAATAATTATTCAAGTGCCAAAGGAGAAAGGGAAGGATATGTAAACATTTTGAGCTGAAGATGTCTCATCTTCCTGAAGTATGCCCATTACACCAACACATTTATTGAAATAGTAATATAACATGACATAATAACATGAAAATATGTAACCAATGTACTGTTGCTTTATTCTGATAAAGTTTCAATGGTATGAAATAGCTATATCATGTTTTTCCATTGGTAAAGTAATGACTTTGAGAAGACAGCCTTTGGGTTACTTATAATTTAACTAAGAATTTGCAATTTCTAACTCACAAATAGTACTTCCTATAAAGGAACCTTCTCCCTCACTTATATATAGGTTGTCGTATACAACATTGATCAGGAAAGTTAAGTGAACAATCCGCATATAGCTCTGTACTTTCAGGAACTTGGCAAGGTTTTTTTAGGTGAAACAGTAAATGGCCCAACTGTGTGTCAAGACTGGCAGAGTGCAATGTATGTTTCACTTGGTTCACAGAAAATAACTATATACGCTTTCCAACGTTCACCAGCAATTTCATTCTTGTAAGACAGCTCACTGACTAGAACTCAGTTTTCCAAAGTTTTGTTTCTGTTAAGTTTTACAAAGATGAAATAGATTTTCTCAATTACCTCCTTAGGGTCATGCTTCACAATACAAACCCAACCATTACCTCCTTTTGAAATGCAAAATAGCATGTACTTGTTCCTCTGATGACTTTAATAAATTAGATCGCTATGGGAAGTGCGATTGTCTCATCTTCAAGGTTTCTATGTGAAATATACAAAACTGCAACCAGCAGCTCTTTTTCGAAGCGAAGCATGATGCCATCTAGTGATCAAACAGGAAATCACATCTGTGCATTTCCCTCGGATTCTGTATCCCGCCTGATGTACAGTTGGGTCACACGATAGAATTGAAAAAGTGAAATACTGTACCATAAGGATTTCTTGGCCTGGGACATAGCCTGGCTATTTGCTACATACATCAATCCAATAGCCATTACTAAAAATGCATATGGGCTACAACAGCAGTAAGATGGTAGTGTCTCTTATGGTCAACTTGCATCTTTAACTTCCCATTAGTTTACTCATATCATTTCCAAAATAAATGGCTTTACATGGAATATTTAATTTAAATGAACCATACCTTTGGTTTATCAAACATTAATGCAGCTTTTGAAATGTAATTCCAAATACTTCTCTGAAAATGTATTTATTTAAAAGTATTTGGGGACTGGGGATTTGGCTCAGCAGCACAGGTGCTTGCCTGGCAAGTGTGAGGTTGTGGGTTCAATCCCCAGTACAAAAAAAAATAAAATTAAAATTAAAAAATAAATAAAAATATTTCATTTTATTGACTCTGAATGATGCCTTGTTAGGTTGCAGCCTAAATTGAATACTTAAAACACAGAGGAAACATTTAGGTGAAATAAATGGCATGCTGTTTAAAGATAAAAGCATTACTCAATATCAAACCAAAAGTATTTTTCATTGTTAGGATAAATCAGCTGCCTTTTGTCTAGTTTAATTATAGTAATAAGATACTCTTCTTGCCTGAACCAGGTTAGAGGCTTACACTGTTCCAATGATTTGGGTCAGTTACTGCCCCCTGAAAAGTTCTACAAAGAAAAGGCACTTGTATGATTTATCTTTTTCATCTCCACATTCCTTCCTCACCCAACCCTTCTGCCACCAGTATAGTCTTAGCATGTGGAATTTCTAAAGAAACAATAAACTGCTTTTTACATGTATCTCTAAATGATTTTTGGAGATTCTATTTACAATGGAAAAAAATCCCATTTTTTTCCTATGATTTTTCTACAATGATCTCTCCACAAGTGGCATACTGACTTGTTTGATATTTGATGTGTTGTCTAAACTGCCTAGAATTTTGAGTATCCACACCCTAATAACCTCACCCGTGGGCTGTGCCTCTAACAGGAATTATAGTTAATGCACCATTTGATGAACTGACCAAAAGCATGGGGGATGAAGAACTCTTATTTCTAAGTATTTTCAACCAGTAGTTTCAACATTGCATAAAAAGAGATGTAATCATGTAACACAAAACATATTTTTCACAGTTTAAATTATGCTTTTTTTTCATGGTGGGCACAGGTTAATATAGTGTAGCAGTGTGGTTCAATAAAGCACCCTACCTTCAAAAAGTGTGTGGAAAATTTCCCCAGTAATAATTCTCTCCAACAGCTTCTCAGTAAATCATGGCATACATGTGTCAATACCAAACACAAAATACCTCTACTTGAGGTTCAACCAACTATGAGATAATAATTTTCAAAGAGAATGTTCAGATACTCCACTACTTAAGTAAATATTCCCCAAATATTTAATTGTTCTGTTGAATAAAATTAGAAAACAAATAGATGTATCTTTTTGTTTTGCTGAATTTTGCCAAATTTTTATTTAAGATAGTAAACTTATATTAATATGCTTTAAGTACAACATCTTGGGGTTGGAATGAAATGTTTTATTTTTTGGCCAACATATACATCCAGATCAGTTATAAAACTTCACTAAAGAAGGTGCAAGTATTTGTTACTCTGATAATTTTGTCCAAAAGTTATAAGTTATCATGACTCCCTAATTTATATAGGCAGTTAAAAAATAGGAAATATCAGTGCACATATAAACAATAATAATATTTTTGGCAACAAATCAAGCCATACTTCAATGAAAATAAAAGGACTTTGGAGCCCTCTGACCTGGGTTCATATCCTGACTCTTCCACTTTTTGGTCTGAGCGAGGTACTGAATCTGTTTCCTTTTGTGCATGTGGAGATGTTCTGTGTACATTTTGACCACCCGAAGTTCTAAATTTGGTACTCATAGCTTTTTAAAAAGAATAATAGTTCTCCAAGTAATTTTGAAATATATATTAAGAATCACACTTGTCATGAGTATAGTTTTAAGAGATCATAGTATGACCTATAAAGATTTAAATTTAGAAGGACTTGGAAGCTGACTTTAGATATCAAGTTACAGGTTCAGTAACAAAAGCATGTTCTGTGAAATAGGACATGAGTTCTACACAAAGAGCACATGAACTGCATTACATTTATCAAATAAGGAAATATAATTAGGAAAGATTTTTAATCACTAGTTTTAATAAATCAATCCGTATAGCTATGTACCTGAAAAGATTCCTTAGGAGTTTTATATGTAGTATTGATCTTGAGCTCTGATATTTCTAGACACTTCATGTATTTCAAAGGGCCAAAAGCATTTATTCAGTTTTTTTCCTTTAGTGAATAGCTATTTATGAGTAGCTTCTCTGTGCCAAGCATAGGTTTAAGAATAGTCTACTTCTGTTTTATGATACGGATTACACCAAGGGCTACAGTAAATTTGTGATAAATGCACCAGCAGAGAGGTGCTAATGCTTGAAGTATTTCATAATTTCAGAGTACAAAAGCCATTGTATCTATATGAAGTCAAACAATTCTATGTAGTAGCAGAAAGTAGGTAAAGTTAAATAGTGTGAGCATATATAAAGTATTTCTATTAAAGTATATATTTTAGTGAGTGATACAGCAATAGGAAAGGAAATATACAAAGGTTTAAAGGGAAAACAAAAAAAAACAGCTGCATCTTGAAACACATCAATCTTGTGAACTGAAAAGGTTATTTGACGAATATTTTTTAAAAACATCAGCCACTATGTTCATATATACACACAGAAAGTCATAATTAAAATATAGGTATTATTATTGTAAGATATATGTATGGAAAGACAAAGATTGGATGGGCCATGTTAAAACTTCTACCATTTTGCAGTCTCACATCCATGATTTAATTTACATACCTTCAGTATTCCAGTGACCTGGCCACTCTTGACTCACCTAAACAGCACACTACTTAGATTTGATCTAGCCTTTCTAAGTTGAAACTGAAGGTTTATTTTGTATTGTATTAATCTCTCCATTGACTTGGACACTAAGCGAGATAGCAACCAACCTGAATCATCAGGGACAGGTGAGTAATGCACAGAAAACCAGGTACCTGGGCAATAATGTCCTGAGATAGAACAACAGTGACATGGATTCCTCAAAAGATAAATTTTAGCCAAATAGATTCATCTACTGTATTCAGAACTGACACTCAGAAGGACAAATCTATGTCATGCTAAGACTCTTATCATCAAAGACTAATTTACAAGGCCCGAGGTTTAGCTCAGTGGCTCAAGTTCTTGCCTGGTAAGCACAAGGTCATGAGTTTGATCCCTGGTACCAAAAAAAAAAAAAAAAGACTAATGTACAAAGAGAAGAATGTCTACTGCAATGACTATAATGGTGTTTAATAGGAGAGTTAGAAAGCAAAAAGGTATCTGAATTAGTCTTGAGCCAACCAAGCAATCCATAGGTTGAGATTACGCCAATGACCAATCATTTCTCCCCTCTGACCCCTCTCACCTTTAGCGAACAGCTATTTATGTTAACTGTTAAGTCCTCTGTGCCCCAGGACCACATTGTCCACACTTTGGCACAACCTAACACTTACTTTCATGTTTGTAATTATCTCCTCTACTACACTTGAGCTCTTGGACCACCAAAAACCTTATTGCCATTTTATTCTGGAGTTCCACTAAGGCATACAGTAAGTGCTCAATGTGTGCTGAATCAGAAAATGAATGAATGCTGCTTAAAACAGTGGTACCTGCATGAACTGCCATTGCCATGCCACTAAAATGATGTGTTAATCCTCAAGAATTTATTGAATACCTTAAACTCGGTACTAAAAAAGTTAAAAAGTAGTCTTATTTTGTTTATAAGAAACATGTGATATTAAACCAAGTTCGTAGCAGATCATTTTTATAATATTCTTTTATAACTTTTATTGTAAAAGTAATAATAGTGTTTTTAACTTTACTTAAAGTATCAACAAAGATACAAGGAAGTAAAGAATATACTATAACTCTTATGGTTAATACATTGTGTCAACTTGAGAAGTTTAGTAGTTTAACTGAGAGACTCAGCAGGGAGTCAAGGTTCTTTGTAAATATCCTCATCCTGTGCAAAGGAGGGCAAGGACATTTCATGTTACACCCACCCTGAAGGTTTGGGGGGGGGTGGCCTGTGTACAATTTGAGAGTAGAGAAGAGGCTTGCATTTTGTCCTTTTTTGCTCTGGCTGCTGCCTTGGAGTGTTGCCCCAGTGCCATGCCAGCCTGCCTTGGAGCCAGATGATTATGGACTGAAATCTCCAGAAACTGTGAGCTAAGTAAACCTTTCCTTACTTCACTTTGGGTGTCAGGTGTTTTGTCCCAACAATTACAAAAGTAACCAATACAAACTCCAAACTGGTTTCTTACTTTTAGTATAAATACTTAAAAATGGGTAAGAAATTGTATAATGTATAGTATTGTGGTAAATTCTAAAGCAAAAATTATCAGTTTATAAATATATGAAGATACCACAATTTTAAAGTTTTTTATTAGCATTTATTCACCATCCTCTTAATTTTGACTGTTCTCAATTTATTGATAAGCATCCTTGCACAATTATCTTCATCTGTTTCTCTAATCATTACCTAAGGACAAATGTCTAAAGGCGAATTGTTACATCTGAGGAGCATGAACATTTTGACATGAGTGTCACAATTACTTTTGTAACAGCAGTCAGTTTATAATCTCTCACATATATGTGCATTTGATCCTTGTCCCTTCCTTACACTGGTTATTATCAATCTTTCTAAAGTTTCCAGTCTGTTTCCAATACATTTTCAGCTAATTTTAGGAAAGATATAGAAACAAGCTTTATTCCCTTGATTTCTTTCTTCTAATATGGCAATACAGTAATAATATAATTCCATATTTACTGTTAAACTATAATATGTATTAACTGGTTGGCCTCTCTTATCATGACATAATTACCTATGTAACTTCGTCATATAAGAAGGAGTAAAATTTAATTTCAAAGTTTCTAATCCTGGAAACATTTCATTGAGTGTCTGGGTGTCATAGTTTGAAGGAAGGATGCCCTTTATTCCAAATGAAACATAACTCAGTATCTTGATACACTTGTTACTTTCACATCAAAAACATTTTATTTTACTGCTTTTGACCATGTCCTCCAACACTGTGAACCAAATACATTTCCGTTCATCATAAATTAACCACATGGTGGTATTGTTACAGCAACAAAAAACAGACTAAGACAATAACCAACATAATATTAACAGAGCTGGGCAAGAAACAGGAATGAATTTTAAGTATACTGGGAAAACCTTGAGGAAATCAGGATATTTATATGGTCTCAAATTATCATCTTGCAAAACATTTTTTTAAATTAAAAACAGAGAAAATAGTAACTTTACAGTGAAAAGACCAGGAAGACTCACTATTTTAATCAGCTGTTCAAAACTAAAACTGTCAGCTAAGTCAACAATAGCACGTGCCTCAGAATACATGAATTTAGCATCATTACTGTGATATTCCTGCCAAAATTGTATGATCTGTATTCTCACTCACAAGTATAAACTGAAAAGATCGAACTTGATAGATGTACAATGGGTAGAATAGTGATTATCAGAGGCTAGGGAGAGTTACAGGAAGAAGAGATAGAGTATTGTTAATAGGTACAGAGGTTCAGTTGAATATGAAAAATAATTTCTAATGTTTTCAGAACAATAGAATAATTATGGTTAACAACAAATAACTGCCTATTTCAGAATGGCTGGTAGATTTTTAATGTTGCCAACACACAGAAATGATAATTATTTGAGCTGAAAGACATGATATTACTTTGATCTGATCGTATTCTTTGTAGGCACTGAAATACTACACTATATGCCAACAATACATAAATTATTATGTATCAAAAATCATAAATTTTTAAATTTATAACTTGAATCACATTACAAGGGAACACAAAACAAATTCAAACTGCAGGAAAATCTTTGCTATAGACTGAATGTTTATGCTTCTTCCCCACCCCCACCGCCGAATTCGTATAACGATGAAACCTAATCCTTGATGTGATGGTATTTGGAGATGGGCCTTTATAAAGTAATCAGATTTCAGGACAGAGCCTTCATAAATGGGATTAGTACCCTTATAAGAGAGTCCAGAGAACTTCCTTCCCCTTCCTGCCATGAAAGTCACAGTGAGCCTTCTGTGCACCAGATGTCAGCCCTGGCCAGACACAGAATCTGCCAGAGCCTACATCACGGACTTTCCCAGCGTCCAGAACCAGGAAAAGCAAGTTTCTGTTGTTAATAAACTGCATTCTGTGGGAGCTTGTCAGCGCAACCCAAATGGACTAGATAGTTTTGAAAATAATTGACCCGTATTTTTCAAAACATCGGGCCAGGGATTTAGCTCTGCGGCCTAAGCGCCTGCCTGGCAAGTGCGAGGTCGTGAGTTCGATCCCTGGTGCCGCAATAAAAAAAAAAGTGTAATGAAATATAATGAAAACCTCAGAAACTATTTTAGTTTAAGGAATATGAAATAGATGTGACCGCTGATTTTCTTTTGCTAGAAAGAGTGTTATTAGGAAAATTTTTGAAATTTACAATAAGGCCTGTAGATCAGCTAGTAACATTTTATCAGTGTTAATTTGCTAATTTTGACTACTGCACCATAGCTCTGTAAGATAATTCCATGTCTTCAGGAAGTACTTAAGTACGTAGAAGTAAAAAAGGAAATAGTCTGCAACTTACCGTTAGACAGTTTAGAATTTAAAAAATAAAGAAGCACATGTGTGTGGGTGTGTGTGTTTGTGTGCACGCACGTGTGCATGCACAGATGGACAGATGGCTGGATGGACAGACAGACAATACCAATGAGAGAATGAAAGAGAAAAAAGGAAAAGGGGAGATGGACTGAATAAAGTAAATGTAATACAGTGTTAATATCTGGAAAATAATCTTGATGAGTATCCAGGAATTCTTTGTGCTACTATTGTAAGTGTACAATAAATCTGAAAGTGTGTCAAATTAAAATTTGAAATTAATTCCTTTGCGAGTGAAAAAGGAGATTCTTCACCTTTTTTCAGGCCCTACTATATTAAATGACTCTAACAGAGTCATTTCTAAATAACAACACAAATGTATACTATTTTTCAAACTATGGTGCAGGTCATAAAATCTACTTAATGGACTATGGCCAGCATATTTTAATGGAAGAAATAGAAGAGACTAGAGGAGACTGTCAAAATGAATCATATTTTGCAAAGCAAAATATTTATTTTAGACAGTTTCAAGCAATTATATACATATATAATACAAACATATTTTATGTATATTTTATATATTATATATGAATATTATATTTTTTTTGTTCTTGATCAGAATGAAACTAAATTTCTGTAGCTCATTACAAAAAAAGCCTGAAAACACTGTACTTTTATTTTTTTATCCTAATGGCTTACTTGTACTAGTATGTATATAAAGCATGTATTCGATTTATCATTTTTCAATTCCTTCAAGAAACCATTGAAAACTTGTTTTTTCAGAAACTGTACTAATGGCAACTACTATTACAAAACGTATTATTCATTCCAGCCTTCTTGCTTTTCTCCTTTCTTCTCGGAGAAAAATTTTACCTCATGAATAAGTAAAGCCAACTATATCTTAGAAGTACTCATTAGCACATGAAAATTCATGCTACAAATTATGAAATCTGCATATTTTTGACAAACCATGTGATTATGTAGTATTTAGCCTTTTATTATAGTTTTCTTACTTTTTAAGTTATGCAAAAATGGTGCTTAAAAATTGACACATTCTATAAGTTGACTCTGGGTATATACTAGAAAGTACAAAGCAATGAAAAAAGCAGCAACATATCTATAAAAATGCTCAGAAGACATTAATAAGGCTTGGTATAAACAGCTTGGAATTATTTGTAAGCATGTGCTTATATATAAATATACTGATTTACAGGAACGTGAAATAACCTGAATTTTAGGCAAAGGCACTATACCTCCTTCTATGTTTGACGTAATTAAATAGTTAGCTTAATTGTTCTCACAGCCTGAACAACTTTTGCTTAAAATGTTATTTCTACACTGACAATTTATTGAAGAATGAAATAATTTCCCTCATTTTAGGTTGCTTTCTTTAACATAAAAATCACAGGGTACTCAGAGTGTAACTAAATGTCAAGAGTGCATCCTTAGTCCTGTTCTAATTCCCAGGAGCACAATCAATTATCAATCAATGAAATAAAAAACAGAAACCACATTAATAGTTTTATAAAATGGAAAAATAGATTGACTTTAGAGCTTTTGAAGGTGACAGTCTGGTGAAATTCCATAACTGCTTTCTCAATCATTACAAAGCACAGTGACCATAAAATCCCACTTTATGATGCTTTACATATTTGGAGTATGACTAGATTTTCTAGTAATGTTTTCACAACCACAGAGTACAGAAAATAAGTATATGAAGACCAAGAAATGGTGACCTGTGACAAGTCTCACATCCAAGAGGAAAGTCTGCTAAATCTTCTAGTTATATTTGGGCCTTATTCCCTAGTTTTATCTTATATTAAAAATGTGATTTCTTCATTGTAATTTATTTATGCGTAGTCCTAAATATACACAGCATATTTAAATATATAGTCATCTGTCTTTGTAAAAATCATCCCTTTGCTATATCATTAAGGAAATTATATATTTGTGATTCAACCAGGCCCAAATGACTTTTAGATGTTCTGAATTAAATTAAAGCTCACAGATAAAAAGGCCAAATTGCTTACCAAGACCAGAAATTACAAATAATCATGCTTTAGGAATATTTTCAGACTCATCTTGCACCATGTCCACCTCTCTGAACTCTACCCCTTGCCTGTGTTTCCTCACACTACCATAGCCTCAAACGTGTACATTTAACAGTCAATCCCTAACTAGCTATCCGTGCTTCAAGACAAGAGGATTAGTGCCAACTCTTTGCAGCGCCATCTTTACTCCCACAACTGCTCATTCTTTCTTCTGTTTCCTTATATCTGTTGGCTCATACTTCTATGCTGTATTTTAATTAATAATTTTACAGTGCTGTCGCTCCCCTTGGAGTGTCATTGTTTCTTCTGTTTTACTATAACTCCCACCCTACTCTAAGAGCACAGCATGAGCAGTATCATTTTTTAAAAAACAAATGAATAAAAAAAAA
>RJWT010038900.1:0-12762 GCA_004365215.1 Cuniculus paca | reverse complement strand
GTTGGTGAAACTCACATTCCTATCAGCGATGTGAGGGGTAGATGGGCCCACTGTTGTAATCTCGGTACAGAGTAAGCAGCAGCTAAGGTGGTTCACTTCGCATCAGCGATGCGTGGACAGGTTGAACCAGAATAGATGACGATAAGGATGCTTCCGACGTGTGATGGAGCCCCTCATGTGATCCCGAGATACCAGACGGTGTATCTCTCAGCACAGGGCGTGTGCTAGTGCAGGGACTTGTCTTTCCAGCAGTCCCACCTCTCCTGGGCCCGCGGTCACGCGCCCCCCACCCGTAGCTCGGGCTGACGCGGCTGTGGCTCATGCGCCTTTGCGTCCCAGCTTCTTGCCACGGAACACACGTCCCATCCAGAGCGCCAGGCCCCGCCCAGCGCCCCAGGCGCGCCTCTCAAGCCAGCCGGCTCGGGTGTCTGAGTAGCCGCGCCCGCAGATCGTGCGCGCTGATTGGCTGTGCCGCGCCGACGGGCGGCCCGCGGGCGCACACACCCTCTCTGCGCAGCCAATAGGAGTGCGCACGTCACTGAGCGGGCGGCCCGCGAGCCGGCAGCCCTTCAATAAGCCACATTGTTGCACGAAACTCCAGCTCTGGAGTCCCAGGCCATTAGCAACGCCGTGTCACTCAGCTAAGAAGATTCGCTCGCTGGAGCATCGTGCGAGTGAGCCGGAGAGGTCCGACTGCCTTAGTGGTGTTTGGCTGTGATTCTCCCTAAGTGACCCTGTGACTGAAGTTAGCGGCTCGACACTGGGTAACCAAACTAGTCGCCTGGAGTGATACTTTGGCAGTTTCTAGCAATTGTGACTCCAAAAACGGGTTTCTAGAGACCCGAGACCTCACCAACCGGCCCGCAATCGCTATTAGCCTGCTTTGGGCGCCGCCTGGGACCCTAGTTCCCCGCCAGGCAGCCGAGCCCGGGTACAAAGCGGTCGGACCGCGCCACTCTCCTCCTCCGCAAGCCCTTGCGCCTTGATTTCCCAACTCCTCGCCGTCTGGCCGCAACAGGATGATTGCCTCGCATCTGATCGCCTGCCTCTTCACGGAGCTCAACCGTAACCAAGTGCAAAAGGTAAGTCAGCACGTGCAGGGATGGTGGTTGGCTCACTTTCTACAAAGTTGCATGGTCTCCCGGAACTCCTGGGTCCTGCTTCTTCCTCATTCGGGGCTAGGGACGCGGAAAAGTCGGGTATAGCCACGTCCGCTAGGCATTGGCAGGCTAGAACGCGCGTGCGAGTGCTCTCTTTCCCTGTGGTCCTGCGCGCTCTCCCCCTACCCCCCCTTTTTTTTCTAGAGGGGCGCCGGCCGGCACGTAGTCAAGGACTGCTGGGCCCACGTGGGAGGAGCCCCCCTTCTGAAGCCGAGTTCCGGCGAGAGCACGTGGGGAGGATCGTGGCTGGGGGAGGAGGCTCCGTGGCCGCGTGAGGGCAGCTGGGGGCCTCCAGCGCTTAAGGACGCATTTAGGAAGCGTGCGGTTTCTCTTGTGTTTCCTCGTCGCCCCGCGGAGGCGGCCCTGAGGAAAAGCAGACCCTAGAAGGAGCGGGAAAGAGGAATTCTGCCGGCGCGCCCCTTCCCCGGAACTGAGGCTCCCGGAACTGAGGCTTGGCGAGGGGCGTCCTTTCTCCCGCGATCCGCCCCCCAGATCTGCTTAGGGACCGCCCCGCGTCGCGTCCGGGAGATTTGCCCCCCATTTGGGGGCGGACTTTGGACACTGATTTGCACTTAAAAGTTCCTAGGAAAGGACCACTCCCTCTACCTCCACCCCCGTTTTCCCAGATTTTTTGAGATTCTTTTTCCGAAAACGAGTTTTTTTTTTTTTTTTTTTTCTGCCAGAGGCCCCGATCTGTCTGCTTTTACCTGATTCTTGCCACCCAACTCAAGCCGAGCTCTCACTCTGACCCGCCGGTTATTTACATAAGAAAGAGCCTCAGGCCTAGCCAGGGTTCTCATTCTCCCTGCCTCGGGGTGTGGAGGTGAGGGTGGGTCAGGGCCTGGCTCAGGACCCTCAAACTCGAGGGGGAGTTCAGTTTCTGAAATGCCCAGGATTCAGAGATTGGATCCTGGCTTGCATCTTGGCTAGGGTTTGAGGAAGGGGATGGTGGTGGTGGTGGTGTGGGGTTGGGAGAGTTATTTTAGGGCAATGAGGCTAGTACTGAGTGTTGCTCAATTACATACTTGAAATTTCAATGTCTAATGGGAATACATTTTAGGGAAAATGTCTGTACAGCGTGCTATGTATGAGTCTACCTGCTATATACTCTTCCTGGTGGTCCTGGGGTCGTTGAAGAGTATGAGTCACCATCCTGATGTTTCCAAAGCAATGGAAGATAAATCTCAGATCTAAGGAGGGAGCAGAGGCTCCTGGTTTAGTTGCGTTTTACCGTTTATGAGTTGCTGTTACTCTAAATTCTTCTGGTGATGTGGCCCTGCACTTCAATTCAGTTTATTTAAAACGAGTCTTTGAGCTGGCAGGATCTTGGCAACTTCTGTATGTTTCTCTGCCCAAGATATGAGTTAACTCTTGGAGGGAAGACTGTCATCTCTTGGCAGGTCCTAAAGTACAAAGTGGAGAGGATCATTAATACCAGGGAGGTCTTCTCATTTGGGTGAATAATGCTCCAGGACATTTAAGTTCTTTCACAAATTTACTTACTTACATTATTCCTGTGGCCTGGAAGTCATCTCTCAGGACCCCAAGTGGAAATAGTTTAGTTAGGGTATCTGGAAATGATTTCTAAGCCCCATGCACAACAGGACCTTGTCACCTCTTTGGGTGGTCCATTTCTTTTCTGTGAGACTTAGACGACTGAATCCTTGTCCACTTAATGGAGTTGTGATGGTTGAGTACAATGATGCTGAAAACATGTTTCCTGGAGGCACTTTTCTCTACACTAGCTGCCAGCCACCTTTCAGCCTGTGAACTTTCTCTGAGGACACTTGGATGTATTTCTTCTAAATTACCAATGGGGGCAGAATTGAATAAGGCCTTTTACTCACCTGGGTCAGGCTTGGGATTTAGACTCCCAGCTTAGGTGAGTAAAGCAGGCTTAGGTGAGCAAAGCTGTTTGATTCCAGCTGCAATTAGAAGAGAATAGAATATTTTGGGAGTGTCCTGATGAGTTGCTCCTGGAAAGAAACAGAGGAGGCCAAAGGTTGAGTTTTAGTCTTTTTGAAAAGGCCTCGGTTTGGATTCTTATGAAATATCCTTGTGATGAGATCAATTTATAGTCTGAGGGCATCGAAGGTTTAGGGAAATAGCACCATCTGGCTCCTGGTGGACAAGCCCAATGTTTTGTGGCACTGGGAAGAGAGTGTTGTTGCCGTTTTGCCAGTTAAAACTTTGGAACTCAGGAGCAAACACAGAGCATGTGCTGTGTATTGACATAGGTTAGGTCATTAACATTGAAACAACTCCATGAGATAAGTACACCCCGGTTTTCCTGTGAGGAACTGAGACACAGAGTAACTTGCCCAAAGTCACGAGGTTTTTGTAAGAATACTGTGTGCCTTTTTTTCTCTTTTGTAAGATACCATGCTCTTAGCCAGATGCTCACCTGCCCCTTGGGTGGGGAACATTAGCGGGCTCCTGGCGCGTGTAGCTCAGGGATGCTGGTAGCATTTCCACCCAGTAAGTCTGGAAGTTAACTACCTGGCTGTCCTGCTGGGTTGATCCCTGACATCAGTACCCACTGGCTATTCCCTTTGGAAGCCCTAGATTCATTCTCACCAACTTTTCTTTCTCACTGCTCCATCTTCGTCACGTGCTATGTGGGTTACTTCAGAGGCTTATGTGGTTTCTTTCCTAGTCTCTTTCTGGAGCCAGACTAGATTATCTCAGAAGCCTTCTACAGCTCTCTGTCGGCTACTGCAAGCCACCTGGCTCTTCTCTTATTCAGCCTCATCTTCTCTCCATCTTTTCATTCTCCAGAGACTTGAGTCTCCATGCTTCTGTTATGCCTATTCACATGAGGTCATTCTGCCCTTGCCTTTTCTGTGGCCCTGAACGTTCAGCCCGACTTTTATTCCATTTAACTCCCTCCTCTCAAAAGCTACTTCCTCTTTCAGAGTTTTCGCTTTCTACCTCGCCTGGGTGCCCATGTTGCTGAACTTGAATCTTCCAAGGCATTCGTTTCATTTCACCATACATTAGAGTTGCTACTGTTCTGTTCTAGTTGCTTCCTTAGGGCAGGGGGAATCCTGGCTATTTACTTTTGTCACCACAGCTTCTGATCACTGATGGGTGCAAGAATAAAGGAGAACGTCTTTGTGGAGAAAGAAACAGAGTAAGGGATGAGTGGGTAGACCCCTGTAGTTCTCAGGGCTAGTCCTTGGAGCCTGGCCTGAGAGGGACGGGGCGGGGGACTGGTTCCTTCCCCAACAATCAACGCTTGTGTCCTCTGTGTGTGTGCGTATTAATTTATGGAGGTGAATTAGTACAAGATGCAAGATTTTTGTCTTAGGAATAAGAATCAGAGCTGAGTTAACTACAGAAGTGAAATCAAGTGTATAATCCTTTCTTTTGCTGTTGACCCAGCTCCAGTACTGAAATCTATAGGGCTCACTTAGGCTCCTTACTTTCTAGCAAGGGATGACCTTCAGCCTGCACTTCAGTGAGGAGCAGAAAGATCCAACACAGCCTCTAACAGTCAAGATGGACAAGAATTTTAAAGTCTTTTGAGAACTTATTAAGGGTTCTAGGCCCTCTGGGTGCTATGTGAGAAACAGAAACTAAGATGCCTTTCAGATGTCTGCAGAGATAAGACTCCAGGAAAGATACTTTATGGCCACTAAATCTAAAGAGGGCACATCATGATGGCTTGATGGAGAGTTAGAGACCTCAACGGAACCTTGATACATTTTGAACACCTACCGAATGTTAATTAAAAGTAGTAGGAGTAATCTGATTAAAACCTTAAGATTATTATGATAGTGATTATTATTTTGAGACAGGGTCTCACTGTGTATTTCAAGCTGGCTTTGAACTTGCTGTGTAAGTGAGGATCCTCTTGCCTCAGCCTCTGGCATGCAACACCATGCCGGGCTAAAACTGTAATATTATTTTTGACTGGGTTAGTTTTGGCTAGGTTGTGTCATTGACAGGTATAATGTGTCATTTGTTCAATTTGTAACACCTTAGTGTCTTGATACTACCCTTTCCCCTTCTCTGAAGGTAATGGATGGTATTAGGAATGTTTGTAGCTCTTGCTAAACAGCTGTCTTATATCACAGAAATCCTAATTCGGAGACTACCACGAAGAACTTTTTTCTTTACCCTTGCATGAATTAAAATTCTCTCTGCGGCTGCTGAGCCAAAGCCAACATCTTTTGTAAATATCACTTTTCAAAGTTGAACTTTTCTAGCACCCAATGTGTTCAGGGACAGTTGGGGGCCCCTTTCTAAGGAAAATCAGCCACACAACCACAGAGTGAAAATGTGGCTGTGGGAGTAAGGAAACAGGATGTGCCAAAAACCTAGGGCACCCAAGAAAACGAGCTTCCTTTGTTCAGACACTTCCTGTTTGAAAACCAACTCTTGATAAGAGGTTCCTCTTTATCACTGTGGAGTTTTAAAGTCAGCAAATTTGGTTTGTTTTCTAACACTGTAGTGACTGTCACTGCCACTTTAGAGCAGTAGGGGTGATTTGGGTTTAATCAAATCCCAGTTCACTAGATGATAACGAGTCCTACAATGTGCAAGGTAGCCCACTGGGTTAGCCATGATGAATTACCTGAAAATGACAGCCGAGGAGAAGAAAGATTATTCTGACATATGGGTTTATTCACTTTTGTCTGGTTTCATTGCCCTGGGCCTGAGGGGAGGCAGAAGAGAACGTCATGCTGGAAGGGTGTGAGGGAGGAAAGCCGCTCACCTCATGGCAACTAGGAAGCAGAGGAAAAGAGCCAGAGAGGAGGGGGCCAGGGACCAGACCAAGGTATAGTTGTCTCCAAGATCATGCTTCCCCAGTGCCCCACTCCCTTCAGCTAGGCCCCACCTCCCTGGTAGCTCATCAGGTGAACTCAGCAGTGGGTTAACCCATGGTGGAGTTTGTGATCTAATCACTTCCTCAAAGTTCATCAGCTGGCTTTTGGGGGACATTTCAGATCCAAACTATCATACCTCACCACAACGAAGAATTATCTGATCCAAAAAATGTCTATGGGGTGGAGGTTGATCAACTGTGTTTGTAGAATACAGCCTCTCCCTGTTCGGTTTTCAAATGCATCACTTCTGCTTATACAGCTAGTTGGTAGCTCCAAGTTGGTGGGACCAGAGCTCTCAGCTCTTGACAATGAATGTGCCACATCATGGGACGTCATGATGGGAAATGGCCTTCTGAAAATAGGAATTGAAGGTGAGGATTTCCAGTCCACAGTCAGCAGCTGCCTGTGATCTCAGTGAAAAGTGGGTGCCCAGGGACAGGGGCTAGTTGATGGTACTCTGTTCTCAACCGGAAAGACGTGGGCAGTGCCAGAGCTCTGGAAAGCCAGCAGGGAAGGCTGTCCACTGGTCTGCGTTGGAGTTTCCATGGAGGTTGGGCATCTGGGGGGCTTCCGGACAGGAAAGGCACATGAGCAGGAGAAATGGGAGTCCTGGAGCTGCCATGACTGGGAAGCAGAGAGGCCAGTGGCGCCCCTGAGGGGTAAGGACAGTCCTGCAGTTTTCAGGGGGAGTTCTTCGGTGAGATACCGCTGGGCTCCCTGGGGTTGAGTCCTGGTTTATCACACAATAGCCTTGGGCCAGTTATGAAACTTCCCTAGGCCTCAGTTTCTTCATCTTGTATAAGGAAGAGATTGTTGAACACCACCATAGTGGGGGAGTTTGAAGGGTTAAATGAAAGAGAGTTAATATAGGGAGAAAAAAGTACACGCTCTTAGGGACTCTGGTGTCCTATCCACCTGGACAGGAGCAGAAAGACACCTGCATCCCCCTGCATATTGCTAGAGGGCTTCTTTGCGGGTGTGTGGGTCCAGGCTCATTTGTGCTCTGATGTCCGCTTAGGACAGAGGGCAGAGGGGCAGAGTAAAACATGCTTCTAGAAGCATCTTCAGTGCCCCTTTCAACTCCTGAAACCTCAGCTTTTCTGGGCAAGGGAGACTCGCCCTTGACCCCTTCCTCTTAACTAGCTCTCCTGCTTCTCTGGGGAGGCGGCATCCTGTTTGGGGGTCTCTGGGGTGCCTTGGCCATTGGTGCACCCTGGGTGGAAGTAGCCTCGTGACTCCACACAGCTGCACCAAATGATCTCAGCATCGTTCCAGCTCCCGCAGTAATGTCCACCAGGGAGCAGGAGGGCAGAGGCTCCCGAGGGCAGGTGCTGAGGCTGCTCCCTTTGAAGTTTTCTTCTGCTGCACAGTTTTCCAGCTGGATTCTTGCTCTCCCTTCCTCACGTCTGCCTCAACCCTGGCTTCCCATTGGGGAAACTGCTCGAGGTCCCCTGGGCTGAAGGTCAGAAGACCAGGCCTTGGGTGGTTTGGCTCCCCTTGATGTCCAGGGATCCCCTGAAGGGGTCTGAGCCTGGAGGAGACAAGTACTCCCACAATCTTTGGCTCACTGCATGGGGGTTCCTGACTGCCTTGGACCTCAGTGGAGAGCTCTTTGTCCCTTATCTTCAGACCCTGGGCTTTTTGAGTTTCACCTCCTGCTGACCCTGGGATGCCTCAGGTTTTTGACAAAGCCCTGGGGATTATGTGTGTGGGACCTACATTCTCTAGCCCTTGAACAACTAACTTTTGCCTTATTCCAGTCGGGAGTGTTGGCTGTGTTCCTGTGACTAGAGAATCTTATTTCCCCTGAAGTGCCACCCTTGGCACTTTACAGGTGGTCACAATCTTTTCCTGAAGAGACCTGGGTCAAGCTTTAGCTCAGAGCCGGCCAGGGGAACTTGGCCCTGGAGCCCTTGGGGTGCACCCAGCCACGCTTCCCCCCTGCCCTGGGTATTCAGCACCCCTATCCCTAGAGATGTTCTGAATTCTTAAAAGGCTTTATTCCCAACCTCTTTGTACTTTTCTTTTTAATTTAAAGATGAGCTCCAGAGTGGGCTAGTTAGGCCACACTGAAATTACACACAACTTTTTATTTTTGGCAGTGCTTGAGATCAAACCAGGGCCTTGCATATGCTAGGCAAGTGCTCTATCATCACAGCAAGTGAGCTACGTCCTCACATCCTCATAGCTGTTCCCAGCCGCCTCTTTTCTGACATTTCTATCATCTGATGAAGGAATAAAAAAAAAAAACTACCTGACAGCTTTAATTCGAGTTAATTGAGTGCATTTGAGGCTCTTTTTCTTTCCCCATTTGAGGGGCTTCCTCCTCTGTGCATCTTTTCAGATTTTTCTCTCTGTGTCCTCCACGAAGCCTTCCACATGAGGTTGTGTCCCATCAGTTGCTTCCACTCAAAGGTCTTCAACATGACAAATATCTGCAATGCTAAGAGCTGACCTTTGCTAATACGCTCCACATGTGCAGTAGCTCAGGCTACCAGCAAGCTGCCCTCCAGGGCAGACACTTATCTGTCATTTGGATGAAGACACCAGACACAGAGAGGGTCGCCACTTTGCCCAAGGACAAGGTAGGACTCGGGGAGACAGTCTGACTCCTGTACCCATGCATGCACGTAACCCCCGCCCCTCATAGGGTTGCTTGGGCCAACTGCAGGTTTCATGGGGTTGTGAGTCAGGTGTCAGCTGGGAAGGGACATTTGGGATCAAGTAATCCAAACCCTTCAATTTACAGTTGAAGAAATCTGGTGCTCTGTACTCAGGGAGCAGCCCAGTACTCAGAATAGGCTGCAGAGCTGGAGCTCAGCTCCCTGATCTCTGTCCTGTTTCCTTTAAACACCATCTGTATAGCATGAAGTCTCATCTTTAAAGTGTGGGTTCCCCAAGAACAAAGTCAGGATTTGCCTTGTGGGCTGTCCCTGTGTGAACCGTATAATTTATTGTTCGAACTGGGTCACTTTTAAGTTAAATGAGTGCAGGGGTTACTGTTCATAGTGTGGCACTACCACAAGTGTAAACTTAGATCATCTTGGGCACAGGGATGCATGACTATCTTGCCTATGGTGAGTGGGGTTTTGGGGTGGGTGGGGCTGACTGTGATATTTGGGCCTGGTCATAGAGCAGAGGGACAGGCCTAGAGGGACTTGACTCAGCAGGCGGTCACTTGGCAGGAGACAGGAGCAGGGAGTGCAGGTGCCCTTGTAGTCCCTGGCATGGGGCTGTCGAGGGGTGGTGGCATCTGGTCTCTAGGGAATCCACTGTACTATGCAGGGCAGGCAGGTGGATGAGGAGGAAACAGCGGTAGGATCCCATACGACAAGGGCACAGGTCTGAAGAATGAGGTTAGAGCACCTGTCAATCCGGAGTAGCTAGCTCTATTCTTTCTTCCATCTCCAGTTGGCATTTCTGTACCCTTGTAGGAACCATTACAAACATTTCTTGAGCACCTACTACATCTTGAGTTTGGAAAGAGCTGCTGGCAGCCCAAATATGAAGTCAATTTAGTTGGTACCTGTCGTCCTCTGGGACTACTGAAGAGGAGAGTAGTGCATTGACATCACTGGCTGGGGAGAGGACATTTATGCTGAAAGAGAATGGGAATATTTTAGGCCCAAGGAAAATGTTTTAGGCATGAGAGTCAGTGCATGCACACATTCCTAACATTTCCAAGACAAATGTAGTGATATGTGTGACTTAAGTGATAAATCCGTATTTTATTACAGTGTACAAAACTGGCAACTGTCTGCCTCACCTTCAGTTTGTAATTACATGTTGGCATATTTCCTTCTTGCTATGGACGGAGCCCTTTGCTGTGCTGTCCTCCGAGCACAGTCCCAGCACACTCAATTTGATGTTCAGTCTGGATCCTTGAGTAAATGGACGGAGCCAGGATCTTGGACACCTGGGACAGACTACTCATTTTCACAGCTGCCCCATAGTCAGAGCAGAATCTGAGGACCGGAGGCCCCAGGGCTGGGTACCTCAAATGCCCATCTTCTGGACCCGGGACAGGTGCTGCCGCCTGAGGTCTGTCTGGCTGTAACTTGATGCAGCTGAGAGTGAGAACTGGAAGAACAGGAAACCCTGTGACTCACAACTGTGCAACCGGATCCTGGAGGAGTGGCTCATGTGCTCCCTGGTCAGCGCCACACTTACCCCAGGCTTGTGAGTACATGGTGCGTCAGCGCTGGAATCTCCCTGAGGTGGCATGGCGGACCCTGAGTGAGGCCTCTTCTTCCTGTCTGCAGAAAGTGTGGTGGCAGCTGTTACTTTCGATCCGCTGGGTTTCAGAGGACGGGCACTCAAAGAACCCTTGTTAGGCTGCTGTGTGTCCTCTCCAGCTCATCTCTTTTTTGCTTTTATCAGAGGCATCTGGCCTTGCCTTGGCAGGTATACAGGATAAACTTGCTGCTCTTTGCATAGTCTTGGCCCTCCCAGGAGTCTGTGAGGGTATTATTATTAATGAGGTCATTGATACCTGTAGCCCAGCTTTCCTGGGATGGGCACACCTGTGCCCCAGGTTGGGGCACTTGGCTGGTCACCGGATGTTGTGGGTGCTAACCAGGGACAACGCTTGCGGTTTGGTGACGCTTCTCCAAGCTTTGGTTTCCTGGTCAAACTTTTGTAGTAAAACACTGGCAAAGGAATAATGCAAAAAATATGAAGTTCTTCTGAAACTTAGTCGCAAAGTACACATCACATATAGTCACAGGAAGGCTGTGTGTGTGTGTGTGTGTCTGGATTTAAACTCTGAATCTCCCTTCAGGATTGTCCTCTTTGTTTTTTTTTTTGTTTTGTTTTTGTTCTTTGAGACATGGTCTTACTTATACAGTTTAAGCTGGCCTGAACTCACTGTGTAGCCCAGGCAAGTTTCAAACTTGCTGTGATCCTCCTGCCTCTGCCTCCCTAGTGCAGGGATTACAGGTGTGTGCCACCATGCCCAGCTGGGATTGTCCTCTTGTGACCTCTGATCTCCTTTGCTTCTGTGACCATATGTACCAGGTAGACTAGGGCCAAATTTGGTATCCTGGCTTTTTATTTTCTTCCTACATTAAAAAAATTGCACATGGGAAACAGGACATATGGGGTCGCTGCCACTCACCGCCAGTCTCACTTTCTGTCCCTGACACCCCTCCCTCCCCTTCCCGTACCACTAAGCATAACCACTGACATGGCTTCTCTACCAGCACAGATCTGTTTTTATACTCAATATGAATGACTCACTTTGTGAGCGTGTCCCCTTTTGTGTCTGCTTCTTCCAGCATCACCTTGTGAGATTCACTCGCGTTGCATTTGGTGACGGGTGGTGCACATTCTCATGTCATGTAGTGCCTTGCCACGCCTCGCTTTTGGCTGTGGTTGACATAAAGTAGATGAACCCTTCACTTTCAGGTGGCATGGCCCTTCCTAAATTTCCAGGAGGACAGGTTGGACTATATAGCTGCCTTGATTGTATCTTCAGGACAAGAACGTGTGTGTTTAGAAAGCTGAAATTTGATCGGTTGGTTTGCTTGGGGTGTAGAAGCTAATAGGTAGCAGTTGGTTAGTGTTCCTCCAGTGCCACCTGGAGAGAACGTTCTAGGTATTCATAGAAATGTCAAAAGTCTGGAAAAAAGTCAGACTGCCTAAGTATCTCCACATCTTTTGCTCTGATGCTTCCAAGCTTGTACAGTCACTTTCTTATCCTATTTGATCACTTGACCTCACCTTTCTGCCAGGAAGGTGTGCCCTATAGAAATGACTAGTGAGCATTTGCTCATTCACGTATTATTTATTTTGTGCTTGCTTACTGAAAGGCTTTGGCAGCTTGGGTCAATTTTCAGTAAAAGGATTTCTAGAATGAGTCATCAAATGGGCAGCGTGATGACTCCCCCAAAACAAAACAGAACGAAACAACAACAACAAAAAACAAAAACTTTGATTAAGGATAGTTTATTGGAGTTGAAGACAGAACTCTTGAGATTTCTGATAGTTTAGGCAAGATGACAACTCTCTGTGAATCAATATTTTCATCTCATTGGCCCATTAGCAGGAAACATGGTATATATCTGGACACCCAAACTTATACACTACCCTACAAGGAATTGAGTGAGCCAGGAAGGGGGAAGGGTGGGGAACAGGACAGCAGCTTTACTCCATAAGGTGATCTTTATGATCCTTCCCTCCCACAATTCCTTGATTAGAAACAATAGAATTACACTGACCATCTGTTTGCAGCTCAAGAGTTTGTTTCCTAGTGGAAAAAAAAATATATAGTTCATGCAAGTAGCATTTGAAAAATTCAGTATTTTTTTTTTTTGACCTGCTGTGGCCTCATTTGAGATTTCTCAGATTCTACATTGTGCTGATTGATTATGAGTAATAGAAGACAAACAGCCCTTAAAGAGAAAAAAAAAATGGAGAATTAAATCATTCTAAAATGAAGCAAATCAGTAGGGAGGTAATGTAATGAAGTGATCTGTATAGCCTTCTGGCTCCTGAAATTCATAATCTTTTGGGGTGTTGGGCTTGGCCACACCTTCTGAGACCTCCAAGTCAACATTCGTCCCCTGAGAGGGCTTAGTGTGGAGGCTGTGCCTCACAGGTTGCCTAAGCCTATCATACTTCCCTGGGCTGCCTTGCATTGTGCTTGTCTTTCAAGATCCATGCTTCCCTGCACCCTGCAGGCATTCATTTACTGGTCTATAACTTGAGCCAGGTCCTTTGCTGTCTTATAAAGTTCTAGAGAGCAGGGATCTTGATTTCTTAAACTTCTT
>RJWT010038899.1:0-12772 GCA_004365215.1 Cuniculus paca | reverse complement strand
TTTTCTTCCTTACCTCTTCACCCATCCAGGTTTTCTCTTCCCACGAGTCTTCCGATGAGGAGCCTCCACAGCACTTCCCTCAGCTTCCAAGGCCCAAGGAAGGCCCAAGGGGTCACAAGGGGCCTCGGCCCGCCCTGAAGTCCCGCCAGTCTGTGGTTGCCCTGCAGACCGCTGCCCTGGTGGCCAGCCGGACTCAGGCGTTCCAGGAGCAGGGGCAGGGAGAGGCTGGCGTGTCTTCCACAGCCAGGCTCCGGAGGATGGTGAGGCAGGCCAGTGTGGATGACAGTGGAGAGGAGGGGGGGGCCTGAGCCCTCACACACACCCATGTCCCCCTAGACACTAAAACGGGTGGTCCACGGTTCCTGGGACAAGCACCCCTCACACCTGTGGGCCCCAGACCCTGTCACCACAGCCTCACCTCCCACTGCCGTAAGTCTCAGACCACGTCCTGTCAAGGGCTCAAGACTTTCTCTATACTGGGGATGTGGGCAGAGCTACTGAAGGTGCCTTTGAGGGTGAGGCTACCCTGGTTTTACTCTCAACTTGCCCTAAAACACTCACTTGCAGCCACAGAATCAAAAATGGAGCTTTCCATGGCAGTTTTCCTGGCTCATCTCCCCCCACCCCGCTCCTCCCACTTTCCCCCATTTCACTCCTGGAGACAGCCAGGCCAGGGATCGTGGGCCCCAAAGGCAGACAGGACTGTCAGTCTCCTGCCCTGGAGGCTCTGGGAGTGCTGCCAGGTCACCTCCCTCACACACCTCATGCCTGGCCTGTGCTGCCCTCAGTCCTCCCACGGCCCACACTGGGTCACAGGGCACCAGGCCAAAGCCTTCTTGTCTTTCATGGCCTCTGGCCAGGTAGTTTTTCATGTTCTTACAGTATCTGGCTTTATACTGAGAAATAAAAAACATTTTCATAGTAAGTGATTTTCCATTTGATTATAAAGCCATCTGTCTTTCAATCAGATCCTTCTGTTTTCTAGGAGGTGCACGGCCTCACCCACTCCTTCCGGTTGTCCCAGGTAGCCAGGAAGGACCTGTCTGGGGGAGTGGCAGTGTTGGGGGTGGGGTGGGAGGAAGAATGCTGAGGAGAGGAGAGGACCAGCTATCTACCTCATCGCTAGGGCGGGGCCTGGGTAAGCACTGCTGGTGGGAACAGGTCTACCTGGGACAGAAAGCGTTGGGCCGTGTTGGCACAGCTGACAGGAGTGACCCGTGAGGAAATGGCAGCTGCTGCCTCCGCCTATCAGGACAAGACCAAGCCTGTTCCAACCGCCAAAGCTCCCTTTGGACACAAGATGTCAGTTCTCAAGAGTATTTTGAGTACCAGCATCACCTTCCTCTTGCTACAATGAAAAGGACCCTTAGCAACCTTCCCTTCCCACCTCAGGGTTTCTTCTGTTTAGTGTTTCAAGAAGAATCAGTGCTTCCATCTTTGGCACACTGTGGTGGCTTGGGGGGAAAGGGGTGCTACTTGACTCCCTGAAAGCAGGCCTCAGAGGTAAGAGCTACTTCACTGTCTGAGGCAAAGTGCCCAGTACACCCTGGGGGACTCCCGGCACTGCTGTAACCCCACAGTGCTGAGACTTGGGTGCTGTGCCGCTTCCAAGTTGCTTTACCTTGAGTCTCTTCTTCCTTTCTGTAAACAAAGGGATTAGATGTGGAAAGCCCTACACACACGCCCTATTTTTTTTTTAACATGACACATCACTTACCCACTGCTAGAATTCAGGCTGTGTGTGCTGTGCAGAAGAGGATCATTTGCACCTGTGGGTGGCTTGCCTAGGGTCATGAGGTGGGGAAGGGGGGTGTACAGGGAAACTAGTTCCCATTCCTGAGCCACCCCGCTGAGCAGCCAAGGGGAGAACTTGTTCCCTTGCTCCCAGCCTGCGCTGCAGGTGGATTGGGGTCGCCGCACCAGGACGGAAGCCATGGCGGGACTCTGCCTCCTGTGGCTTTGGCAGCCTGGAAGGCAAGGTCCAATCATGAACTCAGAGCTGCCCTTCTGCTCAACTAGTCTTAGAATGAGGACTCCAAGAATTAATTCAGCAGTAGGGGAAAACAAGCAATGGAAGTGAAACTACTTGCACCAAAAATATAAACAAACAATTAAGATCCATATGTAAGACAAAGCTCACACAAACTGCTAAGGAAGCAAAAGTTAAAGATACAAAATGAAGTCTTCCTCCCGCCCTGGCTTCTGGTCCCTCACTCCCATCCTCACAGGCAACAACTGCAGCTTCTGAGGTCCTCCAAAGCCCCTTCATAAAAAATAAATAAAAAAAAAAAAAAGCCATTCCATGCTTATATAATCAGATATACTGGTGTGTGTATCCTTTTAAAATATAAATGCCAGCATGTTCACATACAATGCTTTGAAAAATTCTCACAAGTTACATATGATGCATAAAGACTTATCTCATTTTTAAAATAACCACACACATTTCATTCGTGGAACCCACGTTTATTTTAGTGGTCACTTAGTGAAGGACATTTGTTTACATTTTTTAAAATCTCACTTCAAATAATGTCTCATTAAGTACTCTGGTAATATACCTTTTTGTGCGCTTATGGTAACTGCATTTATAGGACGCATTTCTAGAATTGCTAAAGCAAAGGTTATGTGCCTTTTTATTTGGTGAAGCATATTTTCCTTGCAGGAAGCTGCACCAATTCGAGTGAATGGGAATGGGCTGTCTACCTCCTTAGTTCAGCCTGCACATCCAGTCATCCTCTTGCAGCACTCCCAGAGGAAGAAAGGGCAGGCTTTACAATTACCACCATTTTTATTTTTTATTTCACAAAATTTATTATAAAAATATACTTGACTTGTTGGACATGGCGGTGCACACTTGTAACTCCAGGACTTGGGAGAGAGGCTGAGGCAGAAGGACTGCTGGGAGTTCAAGGCCAGCCTGAACTACGTAGTGAGACCCTGTCTCAAAAACAACCCCCACCCCCCCAAAGAAAATTCATGACCCAATTTTTACATCATACTAGAACAGGCCTTTGGAGAAAGAACATGGCATTCTCTGCCAAACAGCCATTATCTCATTATTTAAATTTGTTCCAAGTCTTCTAACAGGTATCATCACCATCCCAATAATGTTCTGTTGCGCACTAATTGCCATTCACCTATCAAGAGATTCATAAAAGGGTCAAATCCCCACAATATTCTTTGGACATGTCAGCCACCATTTAATTTCAATAATAACTTCTTAGATGGATGTGGTGGTGCACCCCTGTAACTCCATTCCAGCACTTTAGGAAGCTGATACAGGAGGATCATAAACTCGAGTCCAGTTTGAATAATTTAGCAAGACTTCTTCAAAATTAAAAAAAAAATTTTTTTAACAGCATGGTGGTGCACACCTGTAATCCCAGCACTCAGGAGGCAGAGGCAGGTGCACTACCAGAGGTTCAAGGCCAGCCTCAACTATATCAGGACACCTTGACTCAATAAAATTAAAATTTTAAATTTTAAATAAAATTTAAAAATTTAAAAGGGCAGTGTAAAAAGATAACTTCTTGTTCATAATTTCAGCTTGGGAGGGTAAGCTTTGCTCGTGTAGTCTACTCTTCAGCCTCAGAGTCCTAACACTGCTGGTTTGTTTGTTTGTTTGTTTTTGCAGGGGGCGGTTCTTTTTGAGACACAGTCTCCCTATGCAATTCAGGCTGGCCTTGAGCTCACTTTGTACCCCAGGCTGGGCTCGAACCTGCCACGACCCTCCTGCCTCAGCCTCCCAAATGCTGGGATTACAGGTGAGCACCAC
The DNA here is from genome assembly GCA_004365215.1 of Cuniculus paca. Classification (NCBI taxonomy): domain Eukaryota; kingdom Metazoa; phylum Chordata; class Mammalia; order Rodentia; family Cuniculidae; genus Cuniculus; species Cuniculus paca. Next base: position 8,997 of record RJWT010038899.1, on the reverse strand, counting down.
CACGCCCAGTTTTAAAAAAACAAACAAACAGGGTCTTGATACCTAGTTTTGGATGATCTGTTCCTCTCTATTGTAGCCCAGGCTGGTCTGAAACTCGACCACTGTTTTTCAAAGACAGGGAATTCGAGGTTCAAAGATGTAAACTACAGAAGCTTTTAACAGTCTGAACCCAGTCCTAGGCTTTCACATTCTCAATCCTGAGGATAACTGGAGTGCACAAGGTGGTTCCTGGGCAGTCAGAACTCACCGATGAAAAGAAAGGGAAAAAAGAAAAAGAAAGAAAAAAAAAACCGCGCCGATTTCACAGTGCTGCCCAGGGAGGTCTGTGGCCTATTGGAACTGCCCCAGACATGGCCAGGATGACCCCCTCCCCGCCCCGCGTCCCCATTCAACCACCACCTGACACCGCCTCTCAGCGGGAGAGCTCGCCCAGCCCCGACTTGAACACTTGCTGTAAGGAGGCGCTTGCATCCCTCGGATACTCCGTTCCTCCCGGGCCAGCTCCTACCTTCAAAATATTCTGTCAGATGCCCGGCATCCGGTAGGAGAGCAACAGAGGCGGCCGACTCTCCGTCTCAAAACAGGGGAATCCCTCGTTGGGCCGTTTTTAAACGGCAGAATCAAACGCGCTGAAGAAACTGAGTCTCTGACCCTTTACCCCGCACCCCAGACGCCTCAGAGCCACGGCAGCCCGGAAAAAACTACCTTTCAGGCCTTCATGGTGGGGCAGAACCCAGGATCTGGAGAACCAGGCTCGCCAGAACCCACCACGACGCTCGGGCGCCATCTTGCGTTCGTTCTTTGGGCCTCCGGGTGACAACCCAGAAACCACATTTCCCAGCGTGTCTAGCGCGTCCGCGCAGGCGCAAAGAGCGTCGTCTCGTTTCCATGGGAACCTCTCCCCTAGAGTCGCGGCCCCTGGGCTCCGCGGAGAGGTCGGGTGATACTCCTTCTGAGGTGCACAGGCGCTGTGACCAGGTCTGCAGACCACTGAGGGGGCAAAATAGGGGGTTTGAGGGGACGCCGGCCCTGATTCCCGGATTCTTCGGGGCGTTCGCGCATTCCTGGGGCCGCGGCGCTCTGAGGTGGAGGAGCTCGGGTTGGCGCGGGTGGGCGAGGCCGGTGTTGTCCTCACGGTCCGAGGGCGTGGGTCGAGCGCGGGAAGCCGGCGGGAACGGTTCGCGCAGCGGGTGAACGTGGAAGAAGCGTCGGGCAGGGCAAGGAGCTCGCTTGGGACTGGACCCGGCTCTGCCTCTCACGGACCGCAGACCCAGGGCAGCTCCCAGCGCTTCTAGGCTTCAGTGCCACCCGCCCCACAGGGCAAATTGGGTCTGGGACTGGAATTTCTTATGTCCATTGCAATCGTGTTGCAGAGGTTCACAGTTTTATTGCTTCCGTGTGACCCAGAGAGGAAATCCCTTAATGTCGCTGAGCCCCAATTCGCTTCTCTGTAAAATAAAGGGCTTGCAGCAGATGATCCTAAGATATCTTCTAGAGGTATACTGTACTTAACCTACACCTGGGTTTATTCCCCCTCGTTACATATCAAGTGCAAGAAGAAAGAAAACTGGGATGATTTTGAGCAAGAATCTCAGCTTGGGATGTAGAGTCAGAAATGGGTTTGTGACTTTAGGTAGATATTATACCTCCTGAGCCTCCGTTTCTTCAAAACTGGGGATAACAATACCACCACCTTCGGACAGGGGATGCTGCTGAGCAGGCCAGTGCCTGCGTAGCAAGCACGAGGCCCTGAGTTTGATTTCCGGTACAAAACAACAAAACCCTCAAAATAATACCTCCTCAGATTTTCTTGGCGTTTTTCGTTTGTTTGATTTTGACTTTTGGTACCAGGAATCAAACTTACGCCCTGGCTCTTGCCAGGCCAGCGCCGTGCCACTGAGCTATATCCCTGGCCCAGCTTGTTTTGAGACAGGGGCTTGCTGTGTTGTTCAGTCTGGCTTTGAACTCACTATGTAGCCCAGGCTGGCCTTGAACTTGCAGCGATCCTCCTGCCCCAGTCTCCCAAGTGGTGGGATTACAGGTGTGTGCCACCAGGGACGGCCTTAAGTGTTACACTAGATAATGCATATACCATGTTTCCTTGAAAGTAAGACCGGGTCTTATATTAATTTTTGCTCCAAAAGATGAAATAGGGCTTATTTTTAGGGGATGTCTTTTTTTATGTACAAAAATATACATTTATTCAAATACAATCATGTCATCTTCAGGAAAATCATAACTCTCCAAACCCCAAATTTTGGCCTGAAATTCTTGCAACTCCATTTCCTATGGAACTATTGACCTCAATCTCTCAGGTCTAACAATAGAGCTCTCCCGTTGTTTTTTGGGGGGGTTGTTTGGGTTTTGAGAAAGGGTCTCACTATGTAGTCCAGGCTGGCCTCAAATTCATGATGAGCCTCCTGCCTCAGCCTCCCAAAAGAGTTTTCCTTAAATGAGTGCTTCTTGTCCATATAACCTGCTTGTGGTGCATTGGCAACACAGCTGTTGCCTATTTTATCTGATGAATTCTTCAAGTTACAACCCCTTGTAGAGTAGTCTTCAGTTTCATTAAATTAAGTGTTAATTGAAGACTTATGAGACAGGAATGGCAACTAAAATGATGACAATTGGGGGCTGGGGATTTAGCTCAGTGGCACAAGTGTTTGCCTGACGAGTGCTAGGTTTGAGAGTTCAATCTTTGGTACCCGCCCCCCCCAAAAAGAAAAAATGATTACATTTAATGATAAGCCAGGCATGGTAGTGCACACTTGTGATCCCAGCACTCAGGAAGCTGAGGCAGGAGGATTGCTATGAGCTTGAGGCCAGCCTTAACTGCATAGTGAGACCCTGTATTAAAAAAAAACAAAAAAAAACTCACACAAAAGGAACAAAAAAATTTCAGGAACCAAAACTCAGAAAACATTTCTTTATTTCACACAAGTACATTAAGTATATCAGTTATGACACACAATGTATTGAATTATGAAGATTCATATTAGACACAACCATGTCCATATATTATCAAGTGTGCACTTTATTTCTGTGTTGTGTCTATACTCTGAATGGTCATTTGGCGATAAATCTCGAGTTCATCTGTTTACATAGGCATTTACCTTTGGTCCAAAGGGGCGGGCTTGGGTATTCACAAGTACCTAATTATAATTTATATTACCATTTAACCCACAGCTACTACAAATGGGTCCTAATGACCCCATGCATTTCGAAAAGTGCATTACAGAATGACCGTTTTAAAAAGTGCTTGTAAAACTATGAAAACTTACTGCAGAAATCCTGGGAACGCTGGGCATGGTGGCACACACCTGTAGTCCCAGCACTTGGGAGGCTGTAAGTTCAAGGCCAGCCTGAATGGCACAGTGAAACCTGGTCTCAAAAAACAAAACAAAACAATCCTGGGAATGGAGATTCTTGTTATAGAAGAGCCCAAGCAACTTACTGACAAAAGCAAAAGCAAAAGATGCAACAAGCGAGGACAGAAAAAAACTATCCAATATGATGCTTATAAAATGCCAATTCGATCCCAGCACTTGGGAGGCTGAGGCAGGAGGATCGTTGTGAGTTCAAGACCAGCCTGAGCTACAAAGTGAGCTCAAGGCCAGCCTGAACTGCATAGTGAAACCCTGTCTCAAAAAGACAAAATAAAATAAAAATAAAAATGCCAATTTGTAATCAGTGCTGTAAGAAATTTTATTCTAAGTGTTTTGAAAATTAATTTTGGTTTATGTTACAAATACTATATTTTCTTTATGTAATGTATTTACCAATAAAAAGTCAGCATAAATATTTTTGCTTTTATAAAAAAATTGAATGTATAGGTCCTGAGGACACATGAGTAGTGCATATAACACTAAAATGAATAGCTGTGGGTTAAATATAATGTGAATAATATTATTTATATTTCACTATATATTAATATTATTTTATAATTCAATCATCTGCCATGTGCTGCAATAGACATACTAAATGGGTCTGTCTGGTTGATGGTCTTTTTTTTTTTTGCGGCACCGGGGACTGAACTCATGACCTTGAGCTTGCCAGGCAGGCGCTTAGGCCACTGAGCTAGATCCCTGGCCCTAGTGTTTTTGAGACAGGGCCTCACTATGCTGTTCAGGCTGGCCTTGAGCTCACTCTGTAGCCCAGGCTGGTCTCAAACTCACAACAATTTGCCTGTCAGCCTCCCGAGTGCTGGGATTACAGGCGTGAGCCACCACGACCGGCTCTGGTTGATGGTCTTAACTAGGGTTTATCTTGGGGTAGGGCTTATATTACAAGCATCCTAAAAAATCATGCTGGGACTTATTTTCTAGTTAGATCTTATTTTCCTAGGTAGGGTACAGTTTTAGCCCAACGTCCACATATAGTAAGTACTACCCAAGTCCCAGATTTCTGGTAATGTTATCTTATTAAAAAATTCCTTAGCCCTTCTCCTGTTTATTTATTTATTTATCTGAGACAGGATCTCACTAGATAGTTCAGATTGGCCTTGAACTCATTATGTAACCTAGACTGCCCTTAAACTCAAGGCAATCCTCCTTCTGCCTCACCCTCCCCAATCCTGGGATTATAGGCATGTGCCGCGGTGGCCAGCTCCTTTTCCTAGAGTTTGAAGTTACTTTCCTTATTTCTGGACGAATTCATTCTCCTAGGAAGGACAGTTTTATAGGCTAGCTTTTATGGGGAAGCTGGGATCGTCTCGCCCAGGGTCAGATACTCAAGGCCAGTGTATCTGCTGCTTTTAGCTGTGGTCTGGGTTGTCTCATTACCATGCTACATCTAGGGAGGACGCAAAACCCAACAGCACTTAATAGGGAAGACACTTTCCCTTCCTTAAGAATTTTTGTTTTCATCTTTTTGAGACAGGGTCTTGGTATGCAGTTCAGGCTGGCCTTGAGCTCACTTTGTAGCCCAGGCTGATCTCGAACTTGCAAGGATCCTCCTGCCTCAGCCTCCTGAGTGCTGGGATTATAGGCGTGCATCTTCCTTAAGATTTGTAGAGGAGGCCGGGGATTTAGCTCAGTGGCGTAAGTGCCTGCCTGGCAAGTGCAAGGTTGTGAGTTTGATCCCCAGTAACAAAAAAAAGATTTGTAGAGGATGTAAGCACTTATGAAACAGCTGCATGTTGAATACATGGGACCTCTGTAGTTTCACAAGCAATCCTTCCTTCATCCAACAAACTTTTTTATGTAAAAACTGTTCCATGAGCACTTTTGAGCTCCTACTATGTGTGTGGCATTGTGCTGAGTATCTGAAGGATAGAAAAATTGTATTAGCCGTCCCATCTCGGAGACACAGTACCTGACACCCACAATTTAAGGGAGGAAGAGTTTAATTTAGCTCACGGTGTCAGAGAATTCAGTCACAGCAGAAACCTCATCAGGGAAGGGTGTAGCTGAGTAAAACTGTTTAGTTCATGGCAGCCGGGAAGCAGAACAGGGGACCTGTGCCAGAGAGGAAGGTGGGAGAGACCATAGAGAATCCAAAGTTACATCTCCATGACCCACCCAGACACACCCTGGAGCATGCTTTACTAATCTGTGAGGTATTTCTTAATCCAATGAAGTTGGCTTATCACCATGGATGGTTACAGATATGTAAATCAATCTTTGTAGATGATAGGAAACAGGGAGGTAGACCTTTTGCAGATGGGAAGGGGATCTAGAGATGGATGAAGGGGAGGGGAAAGAAAAAGAACTAAGATGTGATATGTATATGTACCAACTCCCCATGCTGGATGTATTTATTATATATTGCAAACGTGTAAAAAAATCTGAAGAAACATGGGGTCTGGTAGAGATTGATTATGCATACTGAGCACATGTAATTCAAGTAGAAAGTGATATATTGTAAGAGAAGTCCAGATGACTCTGTTATGGAGATTCAGAAGCAGGAGAGGCCACTGCTGAGTCACTATAATGAGAGAATGAGGATGAGCCAGCATTTGAGCCTCCCAGAGCATACAGAAAATGTGTGTAAGCCAAGGAGGGAACAGATATTCAGAGCACCCTTTCCACAGCCTTGAGATGCATGGAGAAGTGTCTGTAGCCCTAAGCAGGTGAGGCCCTAGACTAGAGGAATTGGGTTTTGCTCAGTGTTTTGCTCCCTTCTTGCCACATGATTGGCACACAGTACATACTAATAAGTGGGGGCTGTGACTTTCCCACAGAGAAAAATCAGCTGGGGTCTCTATACTACCCTAGCCCCTTTTATTAGACTCACATGCCTCTTTATGCCACTTCTGTAGCATAAGAATGTGGTGATTCCAAGCAGGTGATTCCAAGGTAAAGGTTGGATCATTGGCCTGTTTAGTACAGTACCAGCCAAAGAGAGCCTAATGAACAAGACTGCATAAATGGAGAGGCGGGTCTGTGAACCTCCTCTGAGCTGAGATGATGAACTATAAGAGGAGGCAGTGGAAGCCTAGGGTCATGAAGCAGTCTTGAGGACCAAGAACAGATACTCCTTAGGCTCTAGTGTTCATTCTTGTCTCTCCTTTTCTATGACCCACTCCTCCCCAGTGACTTTTTTATGTTTGTTTGTTTATTTATTTATTTATTTATTTTGAGACAAGATCTCACTATGTAGTTCAGGCTGACTTTGAATTCACTATGCAGTTCAGGATGGTTTCAAACTTGTGGCAATCCTCTTGCCTCAGCCTCCCAAGTGCTGGCGTTATAGGCATGTGCCACCATGCCCAGCTCCAGTGACATTTCTTTCCCATCAGTGACCCACCTAGAAGTGGGAAACTATGTCCACCATGCCAGTGGATTACCAAGACCTGCAGCTGCTGGAAAGAAATGAAGTTGACTCAGTAGCTCCACCTTGAGACCGATTTTTGGGGTCCTGCCCTTGTCCAATCCTGCTCAGAAGCTAGCACTGAAGGGGAGCCCTCAGAGATGGGCATGCAATAACCCATGGAAGGGAGGCCTACATCAGGATTCCAAATAGAGGTGTGTCTTGAGGCGGACACAAGTACAGGAGATTGAGGACAAGGCCTGTTAATTTATCAAAGGTTTAGATTCCAGTGAGCCCTCTTTTGCTCTGCAGATGCAGTCACTCTCAAAGCAGCGAAGCTGGGGAGAGGATAGGTGGGTATAACCAGGAAGGGAATAGAGCACAACTGACTGCATTTTTTTGTTGTAGGTGTGGGATGGTGCAGGAGCTCAGGAGGCCAAACATGCTTCTTTTTCTGGAGGCGAGCCAAGGCAGCTCTTGCCCTCCACCTGCAGCCCATGCTCATACCTGGAGCCCTGCACTGGCGTTTCATTCTGCCTCTGTAATTTGCTGCCATTCCACTTCCTCAGGTAAGTGCCTGGAGGGCTTGTTAGGACTCCTTTGCAGCTATATGCCATGAGAAGCCTATTAACTCCAAGCCTGGTGCCTAAGAGGAGGTTATGACAACTCAGTGACTGCTATGGAAGCTTGTGTCAGCAGGCTTCTGGAGCATAACTGTCTTTTACCATTTACCAAGCACTGTCACTTATGTGTGATCTCAAAGCAATAACAGGAAGGTCTTGTATTGTGACTTTCACTTTTCATATGAGGGTCTGAGTTCTTAGATTATAGGTCGAAGAACTAAATGATGGCATTGAGACTGGCAATCTTTCCTGCCTCCATTCTCTCTGAAGGGATGCCGTCTGCTCCCTGGGGAGGTCACAGTCCTCTCCTACCCTGAAATATCCTTTCCTTATTTTCCGTTTCAGCCAGAATCAACTTTCCAGCCCAACCCAGTGACTCTCTGTCACCAGACAGGTTAGAGGACTCTCACTCTCATGCCCCTGCTAGATGCCAACTTGTTCTCGTGGTGACAGGTCCTATCCAAGATCAAGGTCCTTCCCCTTGGCTCTGCCAGGTTTGCCCTCACCTAGGTAGGTTTCCTGGATAGCTGGAATACTTTAGGGAGTTCTGAATCTGGGCTAGAGGACCAAGAATAGGAAAGCCATTCCCCCACTGGGTGAGGGGGGTTAGCAAAAGTTTGCCTGGTGAGATTGGCATGGGTAGTAATGCCATACCTTACTCTTGACACCCTGGCAGAGCTCAGTGAGCCACAGAGGTACAGGTATAGAGGTGAACGCAACAGGAAAGGGCACAAGGAGGTATAAGCCCAGGCTGAAGCAGGATAGAGATCTCCCACCTGCAGGCCTAACTGAAGCAGAGATAGTTGTGAAGGCTACGAAAGGTTTAGGTGAAAGAGGGTAGGGTGAGGAGAGGAACTGATGGTTTTATCCTCATCTGGCTCAAGGAGATTTGGAGCTGGGTGGGCTTACCAGGAAGTAGCTGCCCATCTCCCCAAGCAGCACATCTCTTGGTTTGGCAGACTGGCTCCCACCCTAGGAAGGCCAGCACCCTTCTCTACAGCTTCCCCCTCATTGTGGCTCAGCCACATGCATCCTCCAGCTCTGTCCATGGGCTGATGACCTCTTCTTCCCACGTGCTCCTATACTGGACTGTATTCTGTGTCCTTAAAAGGTCCCCACTCTAGGGGTTTAGCCGAGCAGTTCAAGCACTTTCCTGGTAAGCGTGAGGTCCTGAGTTTGATCCCCTACCAAAAAAAAAAAAAGTCTTTTGAACGGAGTGTGGTGGCTCATGCCTGTAATCCCAGCACTCCGGAGGCTGAAGCAGGAGGATCGCTGTGAGTCTGAGACCACCCTGGGCTACAAAGTGAGCTCAAGGCCAGCCTGAGCTGCATAGCAAGACCCTGTCTCAAAACGAGCAAAAAAAAAAAAAAAAAAAGGTCCCCACACCAACCTGAAGCTCTTTTCAACACAGAGATGGGACTTTGGAAGGTAGACTGAGTGCCACTGGACAGAATAAGCAATATGGGAGCAACAGATAGGTTTATTTTGGAATCTGTTAAGATGCCCAAGATGGTAAGCAGAGATGGGCCCCATCTGGGTCCTGTGTGATGGGTGGGGCTGGCTCAGCAATGCCCATAAGCTGTCACCTCATGGTCCACATTGCCATCCTGCTCATCCTTAGTCT
>RJWT010038898.1:0-12758 GCA_004365215.1 Cuniculus paca | reverse complement strand
CAGAACTGCCCCCGCGGTCATTAGCACAGGCCCAGGGAGGTCTGTGAGGCTGTTCCACTACCCGGACAGAAGTTGAGCCACTTGGAAGCGCTTAGCAGAAGAGGGCATCAGTTATGTTCCTCCGGAACCATCTAGTTCAGCCAAAAATATGTGGTCTACTCTTTTATTTTAAACAAAAGAGTTTTTCTATGGCATTTCTCTAATTTTTCCCCCTCAGCACTGGAATTCTACCAAAATTCTAGAAAAGAACATAGTATTCCACCTAAAGAATTTGTTTTCATTTGAGAGAGGGAAAAAAATAGAAATTCCTAGGAAGCTAGACACGAGTGACTTTTTTTTTGGCCAGGGAGTAAGGAAGGACGCTTTGAGGGGAAAAAAATCTGCTGTCCTCAGAAGGCTCATGCTTGTCCCCCACATCAGGAAGCATCCACAAGCGACTTCTTACTCAAGTTCTGCTCAGGAGTCACTCCAAGAGGTTTAGACGGGTTTTAACTACATCATTTCAAATGTTGGTCTATCGCCCGGGCAGCATATAGCTTCTTTTCTTCACTTTCAACCCAAAAGTGAGATTTACACTAGGCCACCCCTACAGGACGCGCCTCCTATGGTTGGAAGACTGAGATGGGACAGGAATTTCTGGCAGCTTTTTAACCAGGCTTTCAATTCTAGCCACACTATGACATCTCCTTCTATTTCCACTTTAGAAACTCAAAATGCATTGGATTTCTTCCCTTTAGACTTTTTCTGTTTTGATTTGGAAAAGTACTGTACACAAACATAAAACTTTGCTTTCTTCTTCAAAGTATCACGTGGAATTTGCATTTGAAGAAGAGAAGCTAATCACAACTAATAACCAACAAATAGACACTAATGTGCACTGGGACTGGCTCCCGCCAGCACCTGCCCCACTCCAGTTTTCAGGGGAGGTCCAGCATCGGAGGGAGAGATGTTTAGACTAGGAAGTGTGATATGCTGGGCTCTAGACCTCGGTGATTTCCACAGTAACTCCAAGATGGATTGTGCCTACTATATTTGGATTCACACTGGGAAGCCAATTAAATTAAAAGGCTATTCATTTCACTATATTCCTCTCCAGGCTGCACACATAGAAATGCAAACGACTCCTATAGTGAGTTTTCTGCCTCAGAGAATAAGATTGCGACACCAAGCCCTGTATACTTCTCAGAGTCCAATTTTCCTTGAAGGGGAGAAACACAAACCCCAACTCTTGGGGCTAATTAACTGGCTTCTATTGCAGTGCGAGCTGAAGTTATCCTAAGTGAAGAGGCAGTCAGCTTTGGAGGTTCACAGCTCCTCACTGTCAAGGAATGGGAGTGAGAATGGGTTGGCAGTGTTGAAATAGGCACAAAGAAGAAGAAGAAATATTTTTTCCAGCATCACTCGGAAGAATGAGGAATGGCAGAACCTAAATGTTGCAAATACTGCTTCCTTGACATTGTTTCCATGCATAACAAGTCATGGTCTTGCAGAAAAATCATTGCCATTGATTCCTGACCTCCATCATCAAATTTCCCCAATGGTGACAGAGCACTATTCCTATAGCTACTAACAAAAGACCAGAAGTAAGTTATGGTGGTGTGACAGGCCTGACATAACAATGTGTGGATGGTGAGGACCAGATCCCCTAGGCTAAAGTTGCAGTTGATCTCACCAGTAGCGACCCACTCTGAAGACATGGGTGGGGACGTTAAGGGCTCTTAAGAAAGGTCAGTGAGGAGTGGACCCTGGGGGACTGACCTTGTATATCTACTCTAGAAGTCAGACCTTGGGGAACTGACCTTTTATATCTACTATAAATTCCACGGGTAAAAATGTCTTTTCAAAAATAGGTAAACTGCAGGGTGTGATGGCACACTCCTATAATTAACATCCTGGGAAGCTGAGACAGGATGACTGAAAGTTCAAGTCCAGTTTTGGCAACTCAGCAACTTAGTGAGACCCTGCCTCAAAATAAAAAAAAAAGGGTGAGTGAATGTAATTCAGTACAAAGGCTCTGGGTTCTAGCCCCAGTACTAAAAATTAAAACAAAAGAATTAACTAGTGGCTTTTTCAAGAAAAGATCTCCAGGCAAATAACACTTGCGAGTTTCTTTCCTTAAAACACATATGGCATGTGGGACATAGGGATATTGTCCTCTACTACTCCTTTTACAAAAATGATTTCAATTTTGAAGAGGTGACCTTCCCAAGATGGAACAGGACTTTCAAACTAGCCTATAGTCTATAAAATAACAGCCCACAACCTGCCATTTGCAGATCATTTCGCGTGCCTGGCCAGCCCAAATTAGAACCTGCCTATCATCAAGGGTGGATGAAATGTTAGGTTACTCTAATGGCAGGGCCACCAGAGCCTCAGGGGTAGAGAGAATGTGGCTCATGAAGGCTGCCATGGCCTTCATTACGGTTTATGAGGACTCATCTGGCAGGATGTAATAAGCAGAATAAAATCTGAAACAACAAAAATGTCTCAGTGTTTACAAAAGTTCAAATCTGTTTCCCAGAGAAGGAGCCATTTAGAGAAAATTGAAAATCATTTGACTTTATCTTCACTTCCACAAAAGAAAAAAAAATCCCCATCTGGGGACTGTTCAACTCAGTTTTTGAAATTCACTTCTATCTGTAAATCATCAAGGGAAGAAGAAAAAGAAAAAAACAGATAAAGAAAGACTGGTACAGTACAGCTCAGGATGTGTAGAATGGTCTGACCATTTTAATAACCTACATCGTAACCTACTTCTCAAATGAACACCGTTAGCATCTTGTCTGTTTGCTGTTTGGGGTTCTTATGAAGAGACCTCTATGAATGTTCTGGTATATGTTTGCTTGCATTTTATGGTGGAGTACTGGATATCAAGGAGCATTCACAAGCTACAACTGCATGCGGCAAGCATGAATAAGCTCACAAGCGTATTAGTTAAAAAATAAGGCTATAGAGTACGGAGTAGAGTCGTTGTTTTCTCCATACCTGCAAGTACTTTGCTCCAGGGTCCCTGCAAATACTAAAATCTATACATGCTCAAGTCCCTTACATAAATGCCAAAGTATTTGCATGTAACCTACACCTACCTTCCCACTTCTGGGTTACTGACAACCAAGATAATATAAATGCTATATAAATAGCTGCTACTCTGTATTGTTTAGGGAATAACGACAAGTGAAACATCTGTACCTCTTCAGTATAGATGCAATTGGTTGTAAAATGTGCAGATATGAAAGGCCGACTACTTCGCGTTTAACCGCATGCATATTAAATTTAACAAACAGCAATGAACCCACAGTGATGAAAGACAGATTAGTGTTACCACTGGAAAATGGGACATGGTATGTTTGTCATGTCCTACTTCTTGATTAGAATTGTGGATATACCTGCTGAAAATTCATCAAGCTGCACCCTTGTGACTCTTGCTTTTTTCTGCGTTCATTTTGCTTTAATAAAAAATTAACATGTTACACAAGCTAACAGGGGCGGAACATGCAATGAACAAGAGCTGTACTTTTACCGGGGTGGTGATTCTTTGACCATGTACATTAACCGAATGAAGTTCACTAACCTGTACCCAAAACATGAGTGAATTTTATTTTATACAAACTGTACCTAAAAAAACATTCTTTTAAATGTTAAAAAATTTGGGAAAACTATTCTACGCTCTTTGTGCCAAGACAGTTCGAATACATTCAGAACAAAAATAACTAAATTCACTTATGCTTGAGTTTTATTTTGCAGGAGAAACACATAAATCAATGGGTCAAATATATAAATGTGCATAAATTATTGAAATATAAGTCCTCAGTGTCAGGGATTCTATTTGTATATGAATCGTAGTACTAGCTGATTGGAAAACTGAAGCTTCTTGTAATTCTAATTCATAATCATCTAGATTTCTGCCATTGTCCCTAAAGTGTCTGTATCGGCTCAGTATTATAGCTGCATAAACGAGTGCTGCAGGCACATGACCACAAGCCCTCACTTCCTGCTCACACATCTGGGGCAGCTGGAGTTGCCGAGAAGCTCAGCTGATCTCCCAGGGCTCACTTCCCCTTCTGTGTGGCTGGAGATGGGCTGATGTTAGTTGGCCTGAGACAACTTGGAATGGTTATGACCCTCTGACATGGTCCCCAGTGATTCCTGGCTCCCAGTGTTCATGCCACATAAAATAGCACTGTCCTGTGTAACAAAGAGGATATCCTCAGGACAGAATCAGCCCAAGGATTAGCCATAAAAGAGTGGTAGCTTCTGTTTTGTGCTCTTGGATCACTTAGCCTAGTGGAAGCCATATGGTAGAGACACATAATCAGCCTGATGGAGAGATTCACGGGGCAAGGAACCAAGGCCTCAGCATCCAGCACCAACTCCACAGACAGGAGTTGAGCTGTCCTAGAAGTGGGCCTTCCAGCCCCAGTTGGCTCTTCAGATGTCTCCAGCCCCTGGGCCAGAACCTTCATCCAGAACCAACCTCAAACTACTTCTGAAGCCCTGAACTGAAGGAAATCTAAAAGAGATTAATTCTTTTATTTTATGCGGATAAGTTTTGAAATAATTTCATATGTGGTCATGGATAGCTAATATTCTAGACTGTAACATGTATGTAGTCTCATCATTCAATAGTCTAGCCTGGATATTTTCTCATGGCAACATCAGAGATTCAAGGAAACAAGCAAAAACATAGGACCTTTCAACCTGTACTTGGCATTGTATCTTCTAGCATCCCTTTGGCCAAATCAGATTCTTAGGGCAGGGCAGGTTACCGCAGTTACTGTGAGAAGGTACCACGAGGTTACATGGTAAAGGGCCTTGCTTGTGGTTTTATGTGTCTGAAGATTCTTTGACATTGTCCACTGTCCTAGATATGGACAGGACTTAGTGACAGGGTTCTAATGAGCAGAGTACAACAGAAGTGATGGTGTGTGACAGCCTAAGCTGGATCATAAAATGAGATGGGTAGGCATGTTTCTTTCTCTCTCTCTTGGATTTCTTGCTCTGGGAAAAAAACAGCCATTTGTCATCAGCTCAGACCTACAAAGAGGTCAACAAGGAAAGGAACTGAGGACAACTATCAACAACCAGTTCCAACTTGCCAGTTGTGTTGGAAGTGGAACCTCCAATTCTTTCAAACATTTGAATGATTCAGCTGTACTGAGGTCCCTAAACTAAGCCACTCCTGGGTATTCTTAACCTAACCAAAACCAGGAGAGACAATGAAGTTTTACTGCTGTTGTAAGCCAGTATGTTGTGGGATAATTTATTATGTAGGAATGCATAGCAAATATGAGGAAGGCAGAAGAATCAGAGACTTTTCTTTTGTTTTGCTTTTTTGAACTACAGAGCCAAGATTCTTATTCTTGCAAATAATCGAACCCATTATAGCTAGTTTAACCAGAAAAGAAACACATTAGGGAGTATTAAATAATCTTTGGGAAGACCAGAGCATTAAGTTCAGAGTTTATAAAGACAACAGCAATGCCCTATGCACAGGATACCTCTACTCCAGCTATGACCTTATTTCTGCTGCAGTGAGATGAAGCTACTTCAGTTCACACCAAGAAAGTTGGTAGCCAGATGCCAGAATCTCCACCATTAATTCCTTCAAAAGCTAGTGGCCTTCACCCAAGGATGGATTCTGTGAAACCCCTGCCACATCATGGCATTTCAATCAGCAGTCTTGCATAGATGTAAATAATTGAAGGGCAATGACGGAAAAAATGAGTTGTGGGCTGCATTCATAGGCAAATATTATTATTAAGGCAGGAAATAACCTCAATCATAGAAATAACAGTTCAAGCAGTGCTGAGTAGTTAGGAAACCTGACAAATGCTCATTTCTTTTGCCTGGATAAAATCATCACTACACTACTGTTTAGTAGATAATTGGAGAAATTATTGACATGTCTTTCTATTTCCTGGACTCTAAATTGCTAAATAAGTTTCATCGCCAGAGTTGCTTCAAATTAATTGCTAATGACAGCTTAGATCTGTGTGTTAGGAGAAGGCTGTGTCTGGCCTCAGCTGAAAAGGGATCTGGGATCCAGTTCACCAATGTCACAGAGGGTGCAAGTCTGTGTTAAGTATTAGTACCTGCAAAAATCAGCACCCCGATCTCAATGTTTTCTCATTTCCTTCATGACCTTTTATAATTGTTTAGGTTACAGCTGTTTACACTGACCAAACCCTCTTTTACCTGCCTCGCTGAAATGGCATCCTAACCAATCCATGTTCCCTTCATTCACTCCAATACTTGATAGAACCCAGACATACAAAACAGTGATTCTGGCTAAATCTGGCCTCCCACCCTATCTCCCCCTCTGTTTCTCCAACCCATATCACCCACAGAAGGCTACCTTAAGAACACCAGAATTTCCCAAGACACAATACACATATTACTGAAATGGATCATTAGTATGACCCATTGTTTACCTCCCAGGGCTTGCTCATTTCATGTTCATTTTGTCTCATTTCCCTGGAATTTGGTATGAATAAATTGTGGATAAACTGTCCTCATGTATTAACCTTTTCTTTTTCCTGTTATGATGGTGTAATTTTTCCCCACTTGAATCAACAATATGTATAGTCCTAAAACTTAGCAAAACTTTCTGACTTTCAATTAACACACACACATGCACACACACTCCAACTTTAGGACACGGGCAAACTATGATAAATCAATGTTGAGACACTTCATGTTTTCCTTGTGGTAATAGGAAAAAAGATGTTTTTGTCTGAAGATTGTATATTGCCCCTCCTTGTCCTCCTCTTCCTTCTCCTCCCCCTTCTTCTTCTCCTTTTTCTTCTTTTTCAGAAGTAGTCTATCTGCTTATGCTGCAGAGCATTCAGACATTTGTTTAAATGCTGTCTCTGTCTCAGCAGGTGGGAT
Source organism: Cuniculus paca (assembly GCA_004365215.1). Taxonomy (NCBI): domain Eukaryota; kingdom Metazoa; phylum Chordata; class Mammalia; order Rodentia; family Cuniculidae; genus Cuniculus; species Cuniculus paca. The sequence continues at coordinate 5,870 of RJWT010038898.1, read as the reverse complement.
CAAGGCCCTCCACTCCCACCTGGCCTTGGGTAATGCTGACTGTCTTGACCCATGAACTGTACTCTACATAGCTGTCTCACCCTTAGTGGGAGGGACTCACTTATTTTTCTATTTGCACACGTTCTTCCTGCCTCTGTCCTCTGACTCATATTCCTTCCCCATCCATCCTTAGCCTTGAGTGTTCCTTCCTGCTGCACTCCCCATCACACTCATTTCATCCTTCACAGAGCCAATAATCGCTGGGCATGCATCATGAGCCAGACACTGTAGGGGGTACTATCGTTAAGTTCACAAATAAGACAATACCCTGGTTATTCCTCCTCGCTGGGAACTTAAAGAGAAAGATATTCTTGCAAAAAATGACTCACTAATTAATATCAATTTTAAAGAGTGCTGGGAATGAAAATTACAGGATGCTTTGCGAGGAAGTAATAGGAAAGGAGAATCTGATCAAGTCTCCTGGGTCTTTAGAGTTTCCATTTGCATACTTTGGTTTTGTATAAGGTCAGCCTTCTCTGTAGTGAGGTTTCCTTCCTGAATTTCAACCTTCGTCCTGATATAGCCACACTTACACTGGCAGAAAGGTGAGCAGGGCCCAGGCTTATGATCAGCCGGTGAGTCCTGGGCTCCAAATCAGTACTGGATAATCTCACAGAACTCCTGCTCCTTGGCTCCTCTTGCTAATGGCCCTGGCCATCTGTAATGGCAAGCTGTTCCCTCCCAAATTCTGGTCAACATTTCATCTTCCCTCAAAAACGACAGCAAGTATGCCCTAATTTTCTCCCTCTCAGGCTGATTCACTACCTACAACTAGGACTCCACTATTGGCAGTAGAGTACCACAGAATCTCACCAGGGTCTTAATATTCATTCTTTGAGAATGACAAGGTCCAGGGCTACCCGCTATATTAGGACTTGCAGTCTCCCTGGGCTCAGAAAGCTTTTCTAGCTGGCACTGTTGCCCTTTCTAGTTGCATGCGATACCCACTGGGCAAGAAGGAGCGAAAGGGCCCGGAGATTACAGACCCATTATCAGCTGTAGAGGACAGGGCTTCTCCCCTACACTCCATTCCTGCGCAATGTTACATTTAAAAAATAATGATCCATCAGCCAACATGTACCTAGAATGCAAACTGAATCTTTCTGAAATCTCTCAAAAAGGGATTCTATTTGTCCATTATTAACTTTCATGGTAACTTAGTCCTTTTTCTTAATACTCCTGTTTTCCAATAGTTCCTGTGTTCATAAACTTTCCTAACATCCTCTCTCATCTCTCTCATAAAACTCTCCTATCTCCATCTGCCTAGACCCAGTGCACAAGCAAACCCTGCGTATGACCCTTTTCCTTGCCTGAATTAGTTCTGCCAGGGTCTTGAGACAGCAGCTTTCTTCTCTCCCCAGTGTGAATAGGAAGAGCAGGGTCTGGCCCCCTCCACCCTGCCATCTGCCCGATGGCCTGATTTGTTCCAGATCTGGAGGCCAAGCTAGAATTCTCCCAACCGGGAAGAAGAGAGGCATTCTCCCAAACCCTCTGTGCTTGGCTCCCTTATATGCTGCATTGTCATCAACGCAAGCAACGCATTACATTTATTTCAAGGAAAAGCAGCAGGGCAGTTATTGTTAAAATTATTATGTTTACTGCTTCAGAAAATACAATATTGTAAGAGGCTAGTATGAAGTCAATAAGCTTTTCATATAATTGTCTTTAATCAATATCTGTACTACATACAATATTATATATAATATATATATACTGTATGTGTGCATCTGTTTTCAGATTCCCTGTAGTAGATCCTGACAAGAATAGGAATCTTCACATCACCCCTCTTCACACTCATAGGTGGAGACCCAGAGATACCATCACTTAATTAACTTACCTAATAATACTTATCACATATCAACATTTTTAAATCTTGCCTTAGCATATTAATTTTCATGAAACTTCCAAAGCATTTGAAGCTAGAAGCAAAAGAAGGCTCTTCTTGCTATGTCATAATTTTAGAAATATTAAAGGGATAAAGCTAAATCAAATGTCTATGACATGCATGTGACTTTCCTGCTCTGTAGGAAGCCTCATAAATCCTTGTGCTGGGAGTCACCTGTGAGGGCTAATTGTACACAATATTAATGGTGAGTGTGGATGACACTGGCTTCCAACCTGCAACTTTGTTTCATAATTCCTGGTTCACCAGCTGGGACTTTGATGGGGCACTTTATAGCCTGGCCTTTGCTATCCTCATGAAACATTATAATCACATAAAATGTTATGCTGTGGGCCTGACTTTCGGTAATGTGGAGCCTACCCCTGACATCTGTGCCTTAATCACCTCCTTTCATCGCTTCACTGCCCATTTAGGAGGATTCAGAAGGCTTCCCTCCACATGAATAGGGGTGTGGAGTTTAATCAGCCACACCTGGTAAAGACACCCTCATTTCCAATTCCAGTTCAACAGCTCACCAATGTTGGGAAATTCCCTCAACTTCCCTGTCCTCTTCAATACTCAACAGGGAAAAGAACATCTCTTTGGACTTGTTTCCCTGCTGCAGATGCTCAACACTACTCCCCATCAATCAGCACAATTTTGAGCAAAGGCCCATAGCAATCACTTCACTTACTCAGAGTTCTACCAAGGAGAACCTTAGTGTCAGGAAAACAATTCCTTCCCAAGTTTGAGGAGACATTAGGGATGTGGCTAGAACAAAATTTAAATTAGCAACCTAAGTCTCATCCCTACCTCTCCTTGAAATACCTATAGGCAGAATAAACCCTCTTGGGTATCTCCCTAAGATTCCACACAGACTGTGATCCTAATGTAGACGGAGCCTAGACTTCCACTGCATAGCATCAGCACAGGATAGCATAAGCACAAGCTAGCCGGATGGTGCAATGGTGAAAAACAGGTCTGCCTTGACCTGTTATTGTGCAGAAAATGCACAATGGTTCTACCAAAGATGATGGACAGATGTGGCCAAGGTCAGGGACTAGTGCTGCTTGCCTCTGTCAATATCTCGGTAGGGTTGGCTTCAGGTGGCCTTTGTGGGTGCTTTCCCAAGTCAGGGCAAGACAGCAGTGCATCAGGCATGAACAATAGCCAAGCCCACAATGACACTCTAGCAGTGCATCACTGATGGAAATTATATCTCCGTTGTAATCAGGGTACTTCTGATAAAAACGCATAAACAGGCAAAAGTCAACCAACTGAGAAAGAGGGGGAAGAACACGTCTCTTTCCCTTACTCACTAAGCCTTGATATACCAGCATTCTTTCAGCTCCTCAAAGGCTCCAACAATACATGGCATGGCACAGTGCCTTTGGTCACTAAATCTGCTGCACAATCCAGTCACTTGGAAGCTTCAAAAACTCCCAATGCAGTGAGTTCAACCCCCTGTGCCAGGGAAAAAAAAAACAAGAAACCTCTCAATGCCCAACTCTTACCCACACTAACTGTATCTTCATGGCTGAGAAAGGAGCCAAACTTTAGGGGTTTTTTGTTTATTTGTTTTGAGATCCCTAGGGGGTTCCACTGTGTAGTGGTATTTGGGAATCACTGACAAAATGACTGAGGATTGTCCTTGGGGTTGGATTTAGTTTGAATCCTGGCTCCACAATTTACCAGTTATGTGATCTTGGGAAAACTACTTACATTCTCTGTACCTCAACTTCCCCATCTGCAAACTATAGTACTTTGCAAATAATGGTAGTATTTACCATAGAGTTTTTAAGAGAATTCAGTAAGACACTATTTGCAAAGCTCTGAAATCAGTTTCTGTTACAAAAATTTGCACTTCAAGTCTTTGTTAGGGGCCTTTACCACTGCTTCTTAGGGGCCCTTGCCTTTTTTGCTCTTTTGAGACTTCACCCTCCCTGGTTTTCACATGCAATAGACAGCTCAAAAACTAGTTCCAGTGTAACATGCTGTCCCTTCTGGTCTCAATTTGTAAATGCGTATGTATTGTAACCTTGTATTTTGGTGGTGTTCTCCAGTGGAACGTAAGTCCTGTGAAAGCAAGACCTGCCCAGTCCATAAAACAAGGCAGGAGCAAATCCAAGTGAAAGAATGTACAGCACGAGGCAGATTTAATTCCTTAGCAACCGAGGGGTACTCGGAGGAAGAGGCCCACGCTTTTGGACAGGGAACCTTCCATGGGCCACCAAAGATCATAATGAGATGAGCGCCTCAGGGCTTGCTGTGGGTGAGACTGTGGCTGGGAAGCATGTTAGCATCCTCAATTAGCTCTTGTGCAATTTGAGTCTTGCTCATAAACAAGAGAGGTGGCCTCTCCCTGAAGATCTAGACCTGCTGAGATTCCACACCAGATAATTGCCTTATTTGAATTCTCTCATTTCATTTTGGTAAATAGCTCACATCTATTTTATTTAATGCTGAGCTCAATTATCTATTTCATTTCTATAAATTGCCACCCCCTCCCAAACCCGGGTCCCCAGTTCTCACTCACGGTGTGGATGTGAGAGTATAATCTTGAAATTTAAAACAAACTGGATAGAATATATGAGGACCGTACCGAAGGTAGTGAAGAGATTTTTGTCCTGTATAGATAGCGTGGTGGAGATGAGTAGTATAATTCCACAGGTACCAGAACAGTCTCCGTGCATCTCATGAGGACTTGAATTTCCATCTATGTTAATCATCCTTCAGTCACCGTGTGAGTGTATTCCATTTCATGAAAGATGACGTATCCTGACCTGGGACCCCAAGCCACCTCTGCTGTGATTTGAATTACGAAACTGTCTCCCTTTGCAGAGCCTCCACTGTGGATTCGTGCAGACCACAACTCCTGCTCATGCACATTTCAGGCTACAACTGCAAAGTAGCTGGGATCAGAGAACTTAAAACCACTGTCAGCTGGAGATGACAAAGACCCTACAAATGTATAAGTCTGTGAAGTGTCACTGAAATTACTAGCCTATTGATTTTGAAACAAACATGCAATTCACTGTAATAAAGGAAACAGTCCATACAGACCAGTACCTTCTTAATGGTTCGTGGCTGACCTGAATAAAGTAGTCAGAACTTAATGGAGGGTCCGCAGACCTAAGTACAAACTCTGACGTGGCCACCTCCTACACCTTCTCTTTTCCTCCACCTGCAACGCCCACCATAATAATGGCCCAAGAACATGGAGACTCCCAGACTTTTGGGCTTAAAGCAAGACCTCAAGAAACACAGCTGGCTCTGTGTGAGGAAAGTGCCTTGTGAACAGCATTCAGTGGGGATGCAAACTGAAGTGTGCTCTGAGCGGGTGCCAGGATGCTGGCAATCTGTGAGAGCATCGTGTTTGAAGTTGTTTGTTTACTGGCATCCTGCTGTGGGGATTGCCTAGCAGAAGCCAGCAAGTCTATACTCTCCTCACTTCTGTTATTGTCCACTGGGGATCCAGAGTTCTGTTCCCAAGACACTAGCAAGAATTGTTACTTCATCTGAAAGTTGACCCATAGTCAGAGCATAGGCTGACATTTCAGTTGCTTTCTGCTCTTTATGCATTTAAGAACTTTGCTTGCATCTCCAGAACGTGCATGCTTTGGCTGCCAGGTTAAATCTTTCTATTTGGTCCTCTTCTCTTCCCCCACATGACCGCTTTGTGGTCCCACTTCAGCCTCTGACATCTAGATCAGTGCTTCTCAAACGTTACTACACACCCAGATCTTCCAGGAATCAGCGCCCAAGAGTGCAGGGGCTGCAATGCTGCTGACCCGAATCATATCTTGAACAGCAAGGATCTAGAGTTTCTGCATTTTCCCTCCTCACACCCATCCAAATCTAGTCACTGAAAATGACTTTGGCCATAGTGGTTCAAAGAAGGAAGGATTGGTGTGCTTTCATCCTCAAGCATATTTGCCATTTTATGAGA
>RJWT010038897.1:0-12773 GCA_004365215.1 Cuniculus paca | reverse complement strand
CTGCACAAGGCTTTGAGGGGAGATCTAGATACAAGCCATAACACCATATTAATTACTTTAAAAATACAAACAAAACCTTTCTTTGAATTTAATTAATTAATTAATTTATTGATACCAGGAATTGAACTCACAACCTTGCAGTTACCAGGCAGGTACTGTGTTGCTGAGCTACATCCCTGGCCCCTTACTTTGAATTTGAAAGCATGACAAAATGTATATTATTGACTGGATTTTATCAGTAGAGTAAATAAATTACAATAGAATGGAAAATAAAGCAAATTGAAGACTTGGAGGTCAACAATTGCAAATGACATTTTCAGGGCAAGGCTTGAAGAGTCTAAAGCTATTTTAAAAGCAAGAACATTTCAAAGGACTTGAAACTGGAAACCATTCTCATTCAGTCACACAACTGGAAAGCAGTATCAAGTACACACATGCAGTCATGTACATGTTTGGGATGTGTGCATTTTTTCCCTAATGTTTCAATATTGGGAGTCTACTCAGCATCTCTCCATCCTGAGTTTCATTTAAATATTCATCTAACTTTTTAGCTTCCTGACTGCAAAACACTGAGACTGATGATAGTATTGATTACATAAAAGCTTGAAAGCTAGAAGTTAACTTCTAATGTATCTCTTTTAAATGACCTTTATAATTAGATTATTCTCCAGGTCCCTCCTTTCTACAGAAAACAAAGGGATGTTCCTAATTAGTTTCTTTACTAGCTTACTTTTCCTCGTTAATTGGCACTGATCATTTTACATCTTATCTCCCTTCCCAAATAATAATATTCATTAAGAAAAGTTATAAGAAATAATTATTCATGTTTATATATTTAATTTGTTGATTTTGAAGGGATTCGGTATTGGAAATTAAATTAACAAAACAACCTTTGGAAAAATGATAATTATGAATATGTTTTTGAGAGTCTTTATGGGTGTGCCAAAGTATGTAATTCAGGCTCCTGACCTCCCAGAAAATATGATTTGAAGATTGAGACAGAGACAGTGTTTGTAGATACACAAATGTAGTTTTCAGACTCTAGAGCTTACATTCATGGAACCTAAATTCACCAATCAATTAAAGGGAATGTATAGGTAAGTTCATAAATTTTGATACAAAATCAGTGGTCAAGAAATTGAGTGACACACAGCATAAATGATGTTTACTTCTCTACAGGTTTCAAGAACTTGTGAATTATCTGACAAATGAATTAATTATCTTGAAATTCTTTACTGCAAAAATAGAACGTCATATTTTATAGAAAAATAAAGCATTTTTTGTAAGTGTGCATCTGCATTCAAATTTTCTGGCATGTGTATGATTCTTTTAGAGATACAAATTTATCATATACACATGAGGATTTAAATGGGTGTTTATGATTCTGCTTTTCTCCAGCAAAAATAGTGGAACATAGGGCTACACCAAGCTAATACATTCTTGTTTCTGGCAGACTAATCAGCTACTCTTCTGCTTTAGGTACTATCTTTCTGTTTTTCTTGCATATGATAATTATTAGACTGAAAGTGTGGGGCGGGAGTTGTAGCTCAGGGATAGAATGCTTGCCAAGTGTATGCAAGGTTGTGAAAATGTTTCCTAGAGAAATTTCAATTCATGCCCACACGAACAAGTTTATGTGTATTGTGTTTTTAAGTTTTACATTTACTGGAAGAAAATAGGAAAAAACAAAGAGGTTTATATCTTGTGCTGCACTCTCCAAGGGGTAAGAACCAAAACATACCCGGTCACATTTTTTTGCAATATCACTGTCCCAGTTCTTATGTTTTGCATATTTTCCTTCTTAATCTGAAGTGATTATCCTCAACTACACACAGTACCTCTACTATTAAAATTCTTCAGAGAAACAAAACGTCTTTGTACATATTTTATTGGATATATATATGTGTGTGCATGTATATTTGAATGTTTACTATAGGATTTAATAGAAATTGGCTCACATGATTAAGGAAATATGTAAAACCATGTGATTTGTCATCTGAGATGGAGAAACAGAAAATGTAGTGTTATAATTTAGTTTTTGTTAAAAGACAAAAACTGGTGGTATGGTGTTCAAAGACAGAAGAAGATAGATGTTGCAACTCAATTAAAAATTTTTCTTCTCTGCCACACTGTTCTACTTAGACCATAAAAGAATTGGATGATGACTGCCTGAATTGGTGAGGACAAAGCATTACTTAACTTCTTTATTCAAATGGTGTTTTCACAGACATCCAAAAACTGTGTCAGCAGTTAGGGCTAACACAACATTACTGGCTAAGTTAACATAACATCTTGGTTGAGTCAAGTTGGCTCGTAAAGTTAAGCACCACAGTACCCATTCAAATACTACCAATTGTCCCCCTAAATCCTTTGTATCTATTTCTGCAGAACAGAATTATATAGTCCACCTCGAGTTGCAACCCAATAGCAACTATATTGTGTTATAATAAACCTGATTTGTGTACAGGTTTGGTGCTCTGTGCCTGTTGAATTTTTATGTCCTCACATTGCTGTGCTTTCTTTTGTAGTTTCTCTAACACGTGAACTTTTATCTCCAAACAGTTTGACTTGGTGACTGACAACTGTTGACTTTTAGCCTGTGAGAAGTTTCCTAGCAATCTGGGTCTTGCAAGGGAATTATTTTCCTTTCTGCCTTCCTGCATGTGCTCAGATTTCCCATGACTTCATATTGAACGTTTCCTCTACCTAACCATAGCTTGACTGCCCTTCTGCTGTGAGATGTACTTCCAAAGTAGATAGCTGTCTCCACAGGATCAAGTCATTCAAGGTCTGCTCCATGAAGGAATTCAAGGAGACAGCAGAGTTCATGAAGGTCCGGGATAAATTAAAGTTTATTCTTCAAAAATTCAGGGTACCCTTCCCAAAATCTACTTTTTATTCATCTATTTTCACTGTTTTTAAGGGAGAAGCCTTTCTCAAAAGAACACTTCACAAAAGAGCTTGTTATAAATATAAAGAGCACATCTGAGTAAATTAGGGGGAGTTGTTTCCTTTCTGCTTCTTAATCATATAAGCACGGTAAATCCTGGCCAACTTGTTAAAATTTCCAGACTCTATGACATTCTAACTGGCAAAATTGAGGTCTAAAAGCAGTGAGGAAAAAAAAGGGGGGTGCGGAACTTGACTTTAAAACACATGAGACAGACTGGAAGGTAGAACCTGAACCTGACTTACTGGATTTTCTTGTCTGTGCTTTCTCTTTCCTTCATGGTCAATTTCCTGGGCAACATACATTCCTAGATAAAAATTCCCAAGTTCCTTTGACATGTGAGATTAATCAAAAAGCAGTCAAAAGCTTTTACTCATAATATTTAAGAGAAAGGTTTTGCATTTTTTCAGACATTTGACAGGTGAAAGATGCTAGCCTCCCATCCATTTACATCTAATTAGAGTGAAGTTCATTTCACCACGGTAGTCAGGCTGATGAGAAGCAGAACTCCTGAGGAAGTTTTATCCCAACATCCCTGTCAGAACATTTGTTTCTCCACAGTTTGGTGGTCTGCATTAACAACTCAAGGGCAGAAATTTTGGTGGGATGCCTTTTAAATTAGCCAAGTCTTAAATAGCATTTATATAACCTACTGGCAAATTTAAAACATTAATGTTTATAACTGAAAATAAAATCTGGTAATTCTCAGTGGATTAGAAAATATTAGAAACTGTATTCTAAAGAAGTTATATAATTATGCTGATCACATTTTGTATTCTTATAATTTTATTGGCTTATAAATTATTCCATGTATTTTGTCCAATAAAATTATTTAATTGGTAAAAGAAATTGCAGTTTGGATAAAGACACAATTTAGCTTTCTTTATGCATTTTGGCATATTATTACTTAGCAAAATTTATAAATTACAATGAATGAGGTCATATAAGTGGCAAAGGAAAATAAATGCATCAATATACATGCATTTTTAATAGAATTCAGCACATATTGAGAGCACAAAGGAATTGTGAAGCACAGTTTTTTGCAAATATTAAAGAACAGTACTCGAAGAGCATCTTTCTAAGGCACAATTTCCCTACTCTGTTCTCTGATTCCTTAAAAATTTTCTTCCGCTTTCTTTGAAATTTGCATCCTAATACCTGGATTTCTTTTTTGTTAGGTGTTGTAAGATAAACTCCAAGACAAATCTGTTTATTTTAAATAATGTCATCATGGCAAGTTTTCATTAAGAGGAAGAAAACTAGATACATGAAAATCTATACACATTTCTACGCAAACACATACTTATAATTGTAAACAGAAATTTATTTGGGAGACTGCCATATCATTCCCTTCCTATATTACCCTTGTGTTCTGAAATCTACTACATTGTGCTCTAGCTATATTAAACATATTCATGGAACATTGTATGGTGTTTTTCATATTCGGGCCTTTGTTCCTATTCTCTTTGAATTATGTCGTGGTTTCTTCCCATGTGTCAATAAACTGTTGAGGTCATGACCTCCTCCCTGAAGCTTCTTTCGTCTTCTTTCCTTTTACTAATTCTGAATTTTAAAATATCCTCACTTCACAGATCTATTGATAGTCCTAGGCCTTCTAATGTCTCCGCACCTCTATAGTACACAGTATTTGGCATATTGGAGAAGACAAAAAGCATCGTGTCTGGAAAAATATTTCCCTTGAATCTTTTATTTACTAAAAGAATTTCTTCCTGCTTGTTCCACTGACAATATCAATTCACATCCTCCAAATGTTCTTCCAAATTCCTATCACCTTCCTCTTCCTCTAATTTAGTAAAGATTATTGCCGCTTACATTCAAAGGTCTTCACACTTGAGTACCTCTCTCTCTCTCCCCCTTTCCCTCTCTCCCTCTGTCTCTCTGTCCCTCTCTCTGTGTCTCTCTCTGATTCTCTATCTCTCTCTGTCTCTCTGTCTCTGTCTTTCTCTGTCTCTCTTTCTGTATGCCTATTCCCTCTCTCCCTCTTTCTTCTTCCTTCTCTCTCCATATCTCTCCCATCTGTTTTCTTCTCCAGGTGCTTTATATCACTTTATATTTATTCCCCATTTCTCCTTTTGAAATGGTTGTCTCTACCTACTTGACATTAGTAATAGAAATTCATTTAATGTGCTGATGAATATTCCCTAGGTAACCTAATGTTTGAATCACAGAGCAAATTTGAGATGACTGACAAGTAATTCTTCAGGAGGACTGTACCTGGTTACACTCCGCTAGTAGAGTTTTTGGTTTGTCCTTATGATACTCTCCTTGATAATTAACTAATCTGACTTTAATCTATGCCAATCAGTTGTGCAGAGTGGGCTTTCATTGAGACTTTAATTTCCATTTTTAATTAATAATGAGTTTGATAATTCTTGTTCTCTAATTCATTAATGTTTACCCTTCTGAAAATTATTTATATATATGGTTTGCTTATTAAAATTTTGGTTTATGTCAGTTTTTTTAATTTCCAAGAATGGCTCATCTAGTCTAGAAATTATATATGTATGCATTTTAACTTCGGAGATGACTTTTATTAGTTACTTTCTCCTTGCTGAAACACAGAACCAGGTACCTGCAATTTAAAGGAGCAATTCTACCATTCCTTAGGATCACATTTGCCTAGTAAATTGACTTCTATCAATTATTCTATTCTATTTTTTTGATTGTTTAAAGTGTTCCTCTTCCTTGTTATATCTTTGAAGTACAACTAGTGATCTCTTAGATTAATGAAACATTGAGTGAAACATTAGAAATAAACTAAATATCAACTCTAACATAAATTTTATGTAATGCAATACTAAAAAGGGATTAAATCACAAGACAAAAACTAAAAGAATAGTTCCTCTTTAAAATAGTTCAACAGAAGCGTAATGATATATTTTATATAATTTGCTAGAAGTTTTTTAAAGTACTAATTATCAAAAGCATGTGAGTTTGTCATTGATTGAAGGAATAAAACACTTAAATTTTATGAATAAGTAATTATTTTCTTTAAAAGTTGTTTTAAAATATAAGAAAAGATTACTATTTAAATTTATGTGATAGAAATAAGCCTGTGTATTACACAATTTTTTGTTTTTAGGTATTTTGAAAGTTAAAAAAATCATCAATTCAATAAAAATCTCCCACTTCTAAATGATAAAGCCAGCTACAAGTCTTAGAGTGAATTCATTTAGGAAATATTAGATAAGTAAACAAAATAATTTTTAAAAATCACATGGAAGTTAGAAACTATATTGGTAATGTTGAATCCAACTTTTGTTAATTTCATGTTTAGACAGACACCTTATTGCATTATAAGTTTATTCTTATTTTTGAAATTCAACAGATGTTGAAAGTCAAATATTTTGTGACTATTACACATTTCTAATCAGTCTCTTCATTTCTTGATAAATCTAGTTGTTCACATCAAGAGAAATCTTTCTAGTCAGATGAAAAGATTTTACCTATTGATATTGTTGAGTCTAAAAAGCACTGCAAAATTTCATGCATTCAGAGGTAGGGATTTGGGAAGGTGATTGGATCATGGAGAGCTGATGAGTTCATAGATGAATATGGTATAGGGGTTGGGACTATGGTTGCTGGAGTCATAAACTGGATGGGTGTATCCTTATCCCTGGTTCCTTCCTTCTTTCTTTCTCTTTCTCTCTCTCTCTCTACATTTTGGCTGCCATGATTTCAGCACTTTGCTATGCCCTTTTGCCATATTATTTCTGTCTTGGTTACTTTTCTCTTGTTGCTGAGACAAAATACCCGACACCCAAAATTAGGGAAGGGAAGGTTTATTTCTTATAGTTTGGAGGTTTCAGTTCATAACCAGCTGGCTCCAAGGAAGGGTGGTGTATCTGTGGGGGCAGCTGTTCATGGCAGCCCACAAGTGGCAAGAGCAAACAGGAAAAAGAAGAGGGGCAAGAGAGAGAAAGAACACGCTTTCTTCCCTCCTTTATATAGTATGCAGGTTCCACCCCTAGATGGGTGCAGTACTCACACCGATAATCCCAGTGCTAATCCTAGTGCTAATCCCAATGCTAAACTCAGCACCAAACCCAGCACTAGGCAATGAATCAATCACAAATGCTAGATTCAGTCGCTTCCATAACTACATGAGGCTTGTGGGGGCCACTTATATACAAACCATAACACTTTCCCTCTTGGAGCCTGCTGACCATGGATAGAAACCTGAACATATGAGCCAAAAAAAATCTCTCTTTTATGTTACCAGTGCCAGGCATTTTGTTCAGAGACAAGAAAGTTAACCAACAAAGCTAAAACATGATGCGTAAGTATATAGGCATTTCCTAGACCTAAGAAGTAACCTTTACAGAGAAATTATTTTTCTTTTTCAATACTAATAAAAACCTTCTTCCTCCCACATACTTAGAAATTCTAGGAGTTTTCTTTCCAACTCTCAATAAAGTAGACATAAAAATGCCTGTAGTTCAAAGTGTGCTTCTTCCTAGCATAAGAGATTGACTTAAAAGATTTTGAATCCACCAACCACTAGAGAATAACTGGAAAAATGAATTTTCCTTCTGGCAAGAATGTCTTTAATGGTCCAACAATAGAATGTGAAGAATTATAAGGTAAATTAAATGGTAGTACTATTTTTATAATTAGTTTTAAGTGAAAACCCATACCATTTATATATTGTTTGGTTCGATCACTTTGGAATTCTAAAATGGGACTTTGCAACAATTACAGAGTTAAATTTACATGAAGACTTTGAGCTGACCATTAGTTTTACTACATGAAAGTTGAACAAGTCCTGACATGTTCATTTTTAGTTAAGGAAATCATGTAGATGTGCATAAAGACTGACCAGAAAGCAGAAAGAAAAAAATGGATTTGGTAGTTTTTCTTTAGTAAATTTTTCTCTGAAAAATGGAAAGTAGTTAATCATTTCAGAAGACAGAGACAATGGAACATTTTTATGTTTTTAAAGGTGTTGAAATAAGCCAGATGCAAAAAGATAATTATCACATGTTCTCCATCATATGAGGAAACTAAAAAATGTCAACTTGAAAATACAGAATGGTATTATTAGAGATCTGGAAGGGTGTGAGAGAAATGGAAAAAAGAAGGTTGGATTTAATAAGTGCACAATTTAAATGTCTATGGAAATATCACATTAAACTCTGATAGTAATCATAATTAATATATGTTAATACAAGTTTTTAAAAAAAGGTATTTTAGGTTTGAGAGATTCCACCATTAGCAGGAACACAATTTAAGATGCAATAGAAAAATGTAATCCTATTAGTCATTGATTTCCAGAAAGAAAGAAAACTAAGCCAGGCACGGTGATGCACACCTGTAATCTCAGCTCTTGGAAGTATGAGGCAGGTGGATTGCTGCAAGTTTGAGGCCAGCCTTGGCTATAAAGTGAGTTCAAGACCCATCTGAACTACATAGTGAGACCCTGTCTCAAAAAACAAAAACAAAAACAAAAACAAAAACAAAAGAAAGAAAGAAAGAAAGAGAGAGAGAGAGAGAGAGAGAGAGAGAGAGAGAGAGAGAGAGAGAGAGAAAGAAAGAAAGAAAGAAAGAAAGAAAGAAAGAAAGAAAGAAAGAAAAGAAAGAAAAAGAAAACTGATTATACATTCTAAATACAGAATTTCTTTTTAGTAGAAATAAGAATATTTAGTCTCTGTGACAGTAAAACAAAATAGACCACTAGAAAATAGAATACAGGCTGATAATTATAGGCTAATAACTTTTGGGGATAGGAAATATTTTTTACTGATGCTTCTATTTTCTGTCCTATTCTGATGCTTCTGTTCTCTCTCAGTGCAATAACTTATTGAAGATTTGCAAAGAGGACATAGGAGAAAACATAAAAAAAGTAGGTCAATGTCCTGCAGAAGTATTTGATCAGAGAATTTCAGTTCAGTTACTTGATATCATTGAAGACTCACTTCAGATTTGTAGACATAATTTCATAATAAAATATTGCTTCAACCATAATTGCAGCTACAAGATAAAGGGAGCCCTGGTTTAGTCAGGACTGACAAATTAGCTGAAGAAAATGATAAAGTGTGAAAAGAATATGGCAGTTAGATATTTGTGTGATGGAGGTGTAAAGAGCTGAAATATGAAATTCACTTATGCTGTTGAATGTACAGTTTCTCAAGATTCTGTCTGGATGCTACACTACAAAATCTGACTTTTTAAGTATGTTATTGATTAGATAAAACAATACAGAGTAGGATCTTAAGTAGACTCATTGGCTCCTATCAATCCAGTACACAATTTATATATACAGACAAACCTCACAATTTGAAAATATAGTGGAAAAATGTTGACAAACACTGTGGCCAAAAAAGTAAGACTTAAAAACCATCATTCACACTTCCCAGTTCTTAGAATACACATTTTTTTTTCTTTCTGTTCCTTTGTTGAGATGTTTTTTCACTATTTATCTTCCTAGGTTGTACGACACATTGGACATAATATAGGTGACAATATCAGTCCTGAAAAAAATGAGTTGACCAACCCTTTCTCCCTGATTTCACTTAGCAACACGTGTCAGATTTGCACTAATTATTTCTTAGGGAAGATGTGCTCAGGAATGTGATCTGATGAGGTAAAATAAATTTGAAAGGATATTTTAATATGAATGATTAATTTGGAGAACAGAGAAGGTTTTACAACCTTTTCTTATTTTAAAATTGAGATCTTCCATTAGCCCCAGAAATCCTAGGTGGCATTTTTTTTTTAACACAGCTCTTCTCAAAATTTTTCCTTCCAAAGTCATCGTCGGCATAATCGAATCTAAAACACAGTGCTTCCTCCAGGATTAGAGTCTGTTTGTCTTTTCCCCTACCTCACAATGTAATTGGTAGGTGTGACTAAAAGGCTTCTAAAATTACTCCAAAAGTTTTTGGCTTTGGTTAATAACTCTAAATGGTTTTTATCTTGAAAATCTGTCACAAATCTTTGAACTATTATTCTTATGGAATAATAACTAAATTTCTTATGAAATTTGTAGGTGAATTTAATGCACCATTAGTGATACTTTTGAGTCACTTAGTAATGACACAAAAAGTAAAATGAAAAAAAAAATAGAATAACATGTAACCACTCAGCAATAGCTTATTGACACTAGTCCTCATGCAAGTTCAGAGGAAATACCATTTTCAAAAGACCCCTATCAGCAAAAAAATTCATGTAATTTTGAGAGTCTGCCTTTCTTTACCACTAATTTGAGTTGAATGGATCCATCTGGTTGTACTATTTGTGATGAGAATATATTAGAATACAATAGAATGAATGTGTATATTTATAACTCCGTGTGTATATGTGAATGGATTAAAGCATGTGAATTACCATTTTGATGGGAAAAGAAGTCCACTATCATCAGTTTCATGTGGTTCATTATAATTAACAGATGTATTCATTTGGAGATACAAACAATATAAAGTATGAAATGATAAATCATTGTATTACCATAAAAGATATTTTTGTATATATGCAAAATAGAACACTTGACTCATGAAACCTATTTTGTAATTCATTCTCCCTTTTGTAATTCTCTTTCTATATGGTTGCAGTGCATAGTGCTTACATTCATGGTGGGGAGTTGGTACATGTACAAAACTTATCTTAATTCTTTCGTTTTATCTTTAAGTATTTTTGATTTTTTTATTTTGTGGAAAGATAGCAATAAAATAATAGGAGACTAATGATAGTTGTTATCTTTGAGGTAGTTGCTCAAGGTACAAGATACAGACATAAAAATTTCTCCAATCAATATTAACATAAACCTTTCTTTTTAATGAACTAAGAGACACTAATAGTATACCAACTTGCATTTTTTCCCTTTTCCCTACTATCCTTCCCCCTTTCACCCATCCTAGTTCCTTTTACCTTCTCAATAATTTCTTCCCATTTATTTTACATTTTAGATCTTATTTACTGTTTTATTTTCTCACCCCAGGGAGACAATACAATGCTTACATATGTGAGTCTGATTTACTTTGCTTACGAGTATGGTCTCAACTTGCATCCATTTACCAATAAGTCTCAAGTTTACCTTTCTTTATGACTGAGTAGTACTCCACTGTATAAAAAGATCACATATTTTTTTATCCATTCCTTGGTTGATGGGCATTTAGATTTTTTCCAAGACTTAGCTATTACAAATTGTGCTGCTATAAACATGAGTGCACATATCCCTACAGTCCCACCAGCATTTTTTTTTCATAGTAGCCATTCTTTCTGGGGTGAGATGGGATCACGGCACTGTTTTAATTCACATCTCTCAAATGATCAATGATGTTGAAAATTTTTTTCATATATTTATTTGCCATTTGCATTTCTTTGTCTGAGAAGTGTGTATTCATCTCAGATGCTCATTTTTGGAATGGGTCTTTGAATTTGAAGGGTCTCATTTTTTTCAATTCCTTACATGTTCTAGAAAGAATTCCTTTGAGAGCCAATTGACTAAAATATTTCCTACTGTTTGGGTTGTCTTTGCACTCTGTTGTTAATTTCTTTTGGTGTGCAAAAGTTTTTTACTTTTTTATTTTTTTAAATTTATTTTGAAAAGAATACAACCAAACAAAATAAAACAGAGTAGAGTCAATCACAACAAAACAACGAACATGGTACATGACTTCTAAACAGGGTAAAAAGCAATCAATAATGGCTATCATAATGTCTCTTGTTATGTTCAATATAACTGCCCATACCATCAAGGATAAATAAAATCAAACAAAATAGAACAAAAAAACCCAGTAAAACAAACAAATAAAGCAAAACAATGTAAGCAATATGAAACTTCAAGATACTAGTAATACAGCAGTGGCTACCATAAAGCTTCTTGTTATCTTCAGAATCGTTGCCTACACCTTCAGACATAATATAATCAAACAACACAGAATAGAGCAAAATCAATCAAAACAAAACAATGACAGCAATACAGGGTTTCAAAAAGATAATTGGACATCCTCGATGGCTGCAATTATATATTTTGTTATCTTTAAAAATAGCTGTCCTTGCCATCAAGTATAATAAAATCAAACAAATCAGAATAAAACAAAACTAATCAGAATAATGAAGACAATATGAGTTTCAAATCATGATAATAGATTAACAGTGGTCACTTCCTTCCCTTTTTAGATAATTCCTCCCCTTTGACTTTCCCAATATGTATTGAGCACTTTGGGTTCCACTACTTTAGTTTGTTACACTAGGGAGACAACACGAAATTCATCCAGGTGACTCTGAACCTTTTCATCCATGAGCATGATCTCAAGTTGTCTCCATCTACCTACAAGAGCCTTGAGGTTAACTTCCTTTATAGTTGAGTAGGTTTCCACCACATAAAATGCCATATCTTTCTCATCATTTCTGCAGTTGATGGGTAAGTTACCCCTACTTTTTTTCTGGCTCCCTGTCACATAGGGCATTGTTCTCTCTCCTTTGACTTTCAGTCCATGAATTTTCTTTCTAGTTAAATGTGTTTCTTGTATAGAGCATATTGATGGATCCTGTCTCCTGATCCACTCTGCCTGTGTTTCTTTCTATTGGTGCATTGAGGCCATCTACATTAATAGTTATGGCCCTCTTGCACTGCATTGTCTCTGCCACGCTATTTTACTGCCATTGGTTCCCTATTTTTCCTCTCCATTCAACTGACAGCCCCCACTTGATGGTCCCCCTCTACTGCTGTTCCTGAGACCGTGGTCCTTTTCATCTCGCTCTAGATTGTCCTTTAGTATTCTTTCTAGGGTCGGTTTGGTGGTTATGAACTCTTTGAATTGTTCTTTGTCATGGAAGTATCTTGTTTCTCCATTAATTT
>RJWT010038896.1:0-12772 GCA_004365215.1 Cuniculus paca | reverse complement strand
CAGTGTGGAGGGAGCACAACATGAGACCTATCAATACCTATGTTATTTAAAGATGTGAGATCCAAAGAGAACCCTAAAGGAATGAGAGCAGATAGAGAGGAGAAGTCATTCAACCACACTGATGCTCTCAGAGGACCAAATAGCAAGTGACAAAGAGGAGGCAGAAAAGACTGAGAAGGTGCAGCCAATGAGATGTGGGAGGACCACATTGCAGTGTTCTGGAGAGTGGAGTGCTCTCTTGTCCAGGGCAGGGGGAGGTGTTTCAAGGATAGAAGAGTGACCACTACTAGATACTGCCACTAGATTGATTATGGAGGACTGAGTCACTGATAACCTCGACAAGCAGGTTTAGGTGGAACAGAGATCCTAGAAAGATAAGAATTAGGGGCAAGTGTAGATACTTATTTCTATAAGATTTTCTGGAAGGGGAGAAAGTAATAAAGTTGGAGCCAAAAGGGAAATGTACACACACATGCACACACGCACATGCACATACTCGCATACATGTTTAAATGCTAAAGAAGTAGTGCCCCGTGTTTGAATATGATGGGAATAACCCGGTAAAGAGGCAAGTTTGATGATGCAAGAAAGGGTGGTATATTAATCAGATTTTTGTTGTTGTATACTTGAGATACACAGCTCGAAGGAGGAAATACTTATTTTGGCTCAGGGCTTCAGAGAATTCAGTCCATGGTCATCTGGCTTCAAGGCAGAAACATCATGATGGAAGAACATAGCAGAGGAAAACCACTCAACTGATCACATCCAGGAAGCAGAGAGCAGCAAAACAGCCAGAACCCCATGAATCACAGAGACACACCTAGAAGTATGCTTTACTAATCTCCTAGGTGTCTCTCAATCCAATCACGTTGACAACCATCATCATGTTGAATGAAATAAGTTCAACTCAGAAAGGCAGATATCACATGTTTTCCCTAAAATGTGGAATCTGAAAAGGAAGACTAGAAAGTACAATAGAAGGGAGACTATTATTAGACAAGAGGAAGAGAAGAAATGGAAGAGGAAAAGGATGTAAAGGCAGGTAATAGAGGGTGCGAATAAGATCAAAATACGTTATATGCATTAACACCCCCCAAAATGTGAGACTAGGAGGGAAGAGCGGGACCAGAGAGGTGATGGGGGAGAAATGACGAAGCAGGAAGAACAGAGAGGGAAGCAAAGGACTGGAGGGGTAAAACGCTTAAATTAGTTGCTATGTCAGTTTCGGTTCTATGGCACATGTAGCTAACATCAAGGATGAGGGGGTTTGCTTCGAAGAGGGTTTATATGCAGGATGTGGGGAGACAATGAAGGCCAAAGTCACTGAGCAGGTGACTCTGTAAGACAGGAGTGAGGAAAATCATGGCTGCTCTTCTCATGAGCCCTGTGCCTGCCTGGAGAGAGTCAGCCACCTGACATCCTTGTAACTGAGGGAGATGAGGACATTGCCACTGAGGGAGGCTCTTAGGAAAACCGAGTATAGCAAGCCTTGGATTTTTGTTTGGTGGTCAATTGCGTATTCTATCAAAAAGAAAATATCTTATTTCCCTAGGATAAATACTTGAGATTTCTACTTTTATTCTTTAGTTTCAAGTTATATTTTTGTTTTCGATCATTCGTTCTTTTTTGTTTTAATAGCTTCGTTGAGATAATCCATATAAACACAAGTCCTATTTAAAATGTACAATTTAGTGATTTTTAGTATATTAACAGAGTTGTGCAACCATCACCATAATCCATTTTAGAATACTTTCATCACTCCAAAAAGAAACCTTATACTTCAGAGCAGTTATTCCCCATTTCCTCCCAAACATTTTTAGCCTCTGGCAACCACTAATCTACTTTTTGTCTCATTTCATGTAAATGGAATCATACATGTGGGCTTTTGTGATTAACGTCTTTCACTTAACGTAATGTTTTCAGGATTCATGTATGTCGTACCATATACCACTTCTTCATTTCTTTTTATTGCTGAACAATATGCTGCTCTGTGGATATATCATATTTTCTTTATCCTTTCTTCAATTGATGGACTTTTGGGTTTCCACTTTTTGGCTAGTATGAATAATGCTGTGAATATCCAAGAACAAGCTTTTGTGTGGCCAGAACATCTTCGTTTCTCTTGGATCTATAGTAGGAGTGGAATCAATGGGAGCTGTGTCCCTTTGTGTGTGACACTTGGAGGAACCGCCAAACTGTTTGCCAAACTATCTGCACCATTTTACACTCTCACCAGTATGGTACAAGGTTGCAATCTGTTTACATCTTCATCAGCACTTTTTATTATTTAACTTTTTGATTACAGCCATCTTAGTGGGTATGAAATAGTTTCTTTGTTATGGTTTTGATTTTCATTTTCTTGATAGCTAATGATGTTGAATGTTTTTTCTTGTGCTCATTGGCCATTTGTAGGTCTTCTTGAGGGAGTATCTACTTAAATTGCCCTTTTTTTGGAGACAGGCTTTTGCTATGCAGTTCAGGCTGGCTTTCATTCACTATGTAGCCCAGGCTGGTCTTGAACTTGTAGCGAACCTCTTGCCTTAGTCTCTCTAGTGCTGGGCTTACAGGCATGCGCCACTGTGCCCAGCCTAAATTACCCATTTTAAAACTGAGCTATTCATTTTTTTTTAAATTGAATTTTGTGAGTTTTCTATGTATTCTGGTTATAAATCCATCATCACAGACATGATTTGCGAATATTTTCTCTCACCCTGTTAGTTGTCTTTTTAACTTTCTTGGCATGTTTTTTGAAGAATACTGCTGTTCTTTACTTTTGCGCTTTTTAATTTTTTAAATTATGCAAGCAATATTTTTTAAATAAAGTAAAATTTCCCCAACAAAATAACTAAGGAGTAACAATGGTTAATATATATGTATCATGATCTTAAAAGAGTGGGCAAAATGTTATTCAGAGTACAAGTTATGGACAAGAAAAAAGTTTTACAAAGAAGAAACAAGCAAAAGGACAAAACGTTCTTTTCAATGAAAGAAGAAACTAGTGGCATAAGTGAAGCAAATTAGCATTTATCTTAAAATATTTTTATACAAAGAATATACATGGAAAAATCAGATATTTTTGAGTGACATAAATAGTAAAAGAAAAAACATTTATAATCTTACATTCAAAGGTACTTACTGTGAACATTTGGGATTTAGTCTTTTCATTAAATGAGATCACATTATGCATTTCTTATTTGACCCATTATAAATCTCATAAATTGTCTATAACTTTCCATGTCAGTAAATATATTTCTACAGCATCATTTTTATGTTGCATGTTGCACACATTTAATTGGATGGACAGTTTACCCAAACAGTTCCTTATAGTTGGACATTTAAGTTGTTTCCAATTTTTTACTGTTAAATATTCATCCATGTCCATGAAGAATACATTCTTTGGATAGATTTCTATGGCAGGATTGTTGAGTCAGAATGTGTGCTTTTTTTTTTTTTTTTGGTAGTGGTGCTGGGATTGGACGCAGAGCCTCATGCATGCTAAGCGTGCTTTCTTTCTACCCCTGAGTTACATCCCCTGTATACACATTTTGAAGGTTATGAAAACATATTGCCCATTTGCTTTCCAGAAAGACTCTGGGCAGCTATCCTCTGCCACTAGTTTGTGGAAGTAAATCCTTGGCCAAGAAGCTAACCTGATCCACAAAAACAACAAAATAAAACAACAATACTATTATCAGTTAATAGCAAGAAGCACTCACTTTGCATTTATGTGCTAGGCACCATTCTAAGAACTTTATACATGTTGACTCATTTATTCCTTACCTAAACTATCAAATTGATGTTATTTTCCCATTTTACAGTTAAGATAATTAAGGCACAGAAAGCTTAAGTAGTTGCTTAACATCACACAGATAGGAATACAGAGTTTGAATCCTGACAGTCTGCTTCCTGGGTCCTGGCTCTCAACCAGTTTTCAAACAGATGTTGTGATGATTGCGCTGATTTTCTCTCCTTAGTCATTGCTATTGAACTATTCTTGCACTCCGGAATAACTCAGCTTGAGCAGGCCAGATCTCCTGAAGTAATCTGTTCATTTTTTATTTAAGATCTCTGGATCTCTGTTCAGGAATAAGTCTCTCTCTCTCTCTCTCTCTCTCTCTGTATGGGGGATGTTTTTTGTTTGGTTTTCTTCATTAAATGAACAGATAAAATTTTCAACTTTTCTGTGTTGTGGAGCAAAAGATGATTTTATTCTATTTTTTGAAAGACTGATAGAACCTTCTCCGAAGGAAACTCTCCTGGCCTCGTACTATTTTTGCAAGTAGTTCTTTGAGATCTCTTGTACTTTCTTTCATGGTTCCTGACCTCTCAGCTTTTCTTTTCTTTTTTTTTCTTTTCTTCTTCTTCTTCTTTTTTTTTTTTTTTCCATTTCTAGGGATTGAACCCAAGGCCTTTGCATTGAATTACATCCCAACACCATTCCTCCCTTTAAAAAATTGTTTTGAGACAGGGTCTCATGAGGTCACTTGCTCAGGATGGGCTTGAATTTTCAGTCTTCCTGTCTCAGCCTCCCACAGTACAAGGAATACAGGTGTAGACCACCATACCTTGCTGTATTTTTACTACTTTTGAATTGATTTTGAAAACTTACATTTTTCCAGAAAATCACCCACTGTATCTAGAGTTTGCAAGATTTTGTCATCGATATAGGTCTGTCTTTTTTGGGGGGTGGGGGACACTGAACCCAGAAGCTCTACCACTGGGCTACATCGCCCCTTATTTGATGTTTTTCACTCCTGATAGTCTACCTACTTTAAAAAATTAGGTTTTATACATATTTATCTCTTATTGGTCTTTCAAATGCTTGGTATGAGGTTTAACTATCATCTGTAATGTTCTTATCCTTTTTAATATATTAATTTCTGTTTACAATTTTCCATGGTTTTCCTAATCTTTCCAATATCTTGAATTATCAGATTATTTACCTTCATTCTTTTTATATGAAAGTGAAAACATTAATTTTTCTTAGAGTGTAGACTTGTCTATAACCCATACATTTTGGGGCGGGTACCTCTCATTGTTGGTGTTTTCTAAGTACATGTGATTTTAGTTTTGGTTTTCTTTTTGACTTAGGAAGCTTTTAAGCATGTGCCTTTAAATTTCTAAAGGACTAGGAGTTTAATTTTAAATTCTCATTACTTTCAAGTTTTATTGTAGAATAGTTAGAGAATGTGACTGATATGGGACTTTATTGAGATTTTCCTTGTGGCTTTTTATTTTTTTCTAAGTGCTTCAAGTGTGCTGGAAAAGAAGGTATATTTTCTGTTTTCAGTTTACATAATGTGTGTCTATTTAGTTTTCAACATCAATGGTATTAGAGTCTCTGTCTCTTGTTCTTTTTAAAGTTTACTTGATTTTACAAGACTGAGGGTCATGTTATGCTTTACCCATAACTCTCGTGTTCCTGTCTTTGTACAAAACATATCAGTTTGTTGCCTTTCTGTGCCTGACTTATGACCTCAAATTTTAAGTATTTGAGCAGGGAAAGAAAATAAAGATTTAGGGAGAATAAAAAAACTAAATTAAATTCCATTCTAATACTTTCTACCTAAGTGTGCCTATTTGCCTGTGTGTCCATTCACGTGTCCATGTGTTTTTGTGGGAGTGATTCGGCACATCTGTCTCCCTCGGATGTGACTGTGAGTATATTCTGTGTGCTGGTCATTGTGTGTTTGATGTGCTGTCTGTATATATGAGTTCATCTGTAGCATCTCTCTAAATAAAACTTAAACATCAGGACTAGGGAGTGCCTTGTTCTATGCTGTTTTTCCCTAAAGTGGTTATAAGTCAGAACACTGTGCCTCACTGTATCTTAACCCAGCTGAACCTCTTGTTTTTTCTCTCCTGGCTGCAGAAGACCCTCCTGGTGAGTGGGTTCAGTAATGACAGCCTTGCTTGGGCCCTCATTCTCTGTTGTGTCTGGGGACTCCATCTGGCTATACCAACATGCTAGGGCCATTATTTCCAGGGTTGCAGAGACTCTCAGCGCCTCCTGCGGTCCTCCCCTCAGTGGTCTTATCCTCGTCCAGGTCCCTTGGCCTGGCTCCTGCTTGTGGTCATCTTTTATGAGCAAGAGCGCAGAGGAATTGGCATTGGCTTAAACGGAGCTGCCATTATTATCAAAAACAGCGATAAATATTTAGTTCATTTTATAGACCTCAGGTAGTTTCCTGGGAGATCTCCTGGCCACCTTCCTACAGAGTCTCGGGATGGACTCAACACTTTGCCCTTGGCCCTTTCAATTAGGCTGGATGAGCTTCCGTGGTGTGAAAGGTATAGACCAGTCCTAGGTGAGTTTCCAGGCAGGTGTAGGTGGCATGACCCTCCCATTTTCAGGAAGCTCGCTGACTCCCAGGGCAAGAGGGCACATCACTTAGGTAGTGCGGACCTGGAGGAGTGTTCTGTTCACAAGAGCTGAGAAGCCTGTGGCTATGTCCTGTGCGGGTGGGGAAGCTGCTATTTGCTACTTGTAATCGTAAGTGACTGGAGTAAGGAAAGGGCAAGGGTGAGTTATCATAACTTCCTCTCTGCTTGTCAAATTCCCCACATTTAGCAGGTCTTTTGAATAAAGGGCACTTGGTAAGTATTTGTTGCTTTTCAGGAACTGTGCCTTGATTTGACCCTTGCAATAAAACCTCTGATTTCCAATGGTGAGGAAGAAGGCAGGACAGCTCTTTTGGGTTTGAGCTTTTCTGTATCTACTGTAATTTATTTCATGAATAATATATTATTGACATTTCTCCCAGACTACCCTAATGTCTTAGTTACTTTTCTCATTGCTGAAGACAAAATACTCAACCCCCAAAGTTTGCTCACATTTTGTAGAGGTTTCAGTTTACAGTTGGCTGGCTCCCAGGCAGTGCAGCATGACTGAGGAGAGACAGTCCATGGCAAGTCAGGCAGGAAGCAGTGAGCCTGCCTTCTTTCTGTCCCTCTATATTCCATCGAGGCTTCAAACCTATTCATTGGTGCCGCCCACACCCAGGGTGAGGCTTCCCACTTCAGTAAACCCATTCAGCAACACTCAAGAACTGTGCTAATCCAACTAGGGGACTAATCCAGATATCATACACCCTTAATCCAAATTCACACACTCTAGATCCAGCCACCTCTGAAAAGTCCCACCTCTGAGCTCATGAGGCTTTGGGAGGACATCTAGATATAAGCCATGACACATAGGGACCTTCTGATTTTAGCATCACTATATTCTTGCAACGCAGAGGGTACCATGATGATTATACCTCCTTCACAGAAAGGAAAAGGGGATTAGAGAGCCTGACAGAATCCTATGAATGGGGACAGAGGTAGGGGCAGAGTCTTTGCCTCTCAATACCTGGCAGGTTTTGAACCCTCCTGCAGTCTGTATAACTTTGCCCTTGGAGAGACAGGGGCTTTCAGCTCCCTAGTACCCCAGACTTACCCTGTAGGTTAGCCTTGGAGTTCCAGGCTGGCCCAGCAGCCTTGGAAAATATTCCATTCAGAAGCACCTTGCTTCTTAATCTCTTTCTTTCTCTCTGTTTAGGAAGAAGAGTTCATTGACTGGTGGAGCAAATTCTTTGCCTCCATAGGGGAGAGGGAAAAGTGTGGCTCCTACTTGGAAAAGGACTTTGACACTCTAAAGGTGAGGCCTCTCTTCAGAATAGTTCCATTCAATCCAGCAGTCACTGGGCACCTGTGTGGCCACAGGAAATGCAGCAGAAAGAAAAGTTGAGGCTGATGCATCATGATGAACTCATCAGGGTGAGAAAAGTTACCCACTGATTTGGTACAAGAAGTCAATGTGAGCAGGAATAATTAAGAAAGTATTTCCAGGTAAAGATTGAAACATACTGAAGTGTTTATAGGTGAAATGATGCTTTGGATTTGCTTTAAAATAACCCTTTACCCTTCTCCTCAAAGTAGAGAAAGATATATGGTATAGGTGGCCCTCTAACAGATTTTTGAAATACTAACAATCATTGAATATTGTTAATCTTGAAGATAAGTATCTAGGGATTTGTGGTACTTTTCTGTTAATTGAGCTTTTTGTGTAATAGAAAATTTGTATTAATATAAAAAGTAAAATCAGTTTGAGAATATACCTCTGATCCCTGACTCCCCAAAATAGGATAGAAGATACTTAGCAAATATAAAAATATGGTAAACCTTGTTTCTATGGGTAAAAACAGAGATGGGTCAGCCAAATCTGAAGAAATTCTACAAATACAGTTATACTTTTTAAAAGTAGACCACATTTGACAAAGATGACCAAGGTGACTCAAAAATTGCTCCCACAAAGGAGTTGAATAGTTTGCCTCATAGGGTTCCCAGCTAAAATTCAAGATGCCAGGTTAAATTTGACTTTTAGATAAAGAATGATTTTTTAGTATAAGGATGCTTTAAATATTGTATGAGGCATAGGTACAGGTACCTAATTGATTTATTTGTCTGAAGTTCATATATAATGGGGTGTTTGATATTTTCACTTGCTTATTCTGGAGTACGAGCAAGAATCCTGGAATATAAATGAGGTTCAGCACTCCGTGATTAGCCCCAGGCTTGGATAGGAGTGGATGAGTAGGGGGCACAAGCTGTTGGATCCATAGGAAGGGCCTAAAGAGCTTGGAGCTCCTTAAAGGGGGTTGGACAAGTGAGGGTTGAGGCTAGTTGAGGTGGTGGGTGGCCTGGGCTTTCAGCTGATTCTGCTGATTGAAAGCCCTGAGTGAAGACTTGGAGGGTGATTTCATAAGGTGGCAAATATGTCTCATACTTTTGAGGCTGCTTGGTAAATTGTCCCAGGAGATCTGGCTGCTCAGGATTGAGGCCACAGGCAGCAGCAGTGGCTCCCTAGGCATTAAGCTCTTCATTGACTTCCTAGTTGGGTGTGTGAGGTTGGGCAAAGAGACAGGACTATTTGTGTACCAGGAAGAAGGTCCGACCCATTAAGTCTGGCATGTGGTACTAGAGCCTTGCCAAGAAATGAGACAAACCAAGCAAGTATGAGGATTGCTGCCAGGGTGGCCCACGGCCCTGGCCCCCTGCTGTTCCCTAGGATGCCGGATGCTGAATTGGCACCCAGCCCTCCAGCTTGACCTCTCCAAAGAGGTCTCCAACAGCATCCAAGTAAAAATAGGCTATCCAGAGCAAAAGGCATTCAAACTATTTCTGGGGGAAAAACTAAACCTGGAAGGAACACTGGTCCTTTAAGGATAAGTAAATAGAAGAAAACCACCACCACCATACCACCATGAGTCTTTGAAAAATAGCCTACAGCATAATGGAGAGAATGGAGTACACAATGGGTAGAGAAAGACACATTTTGTAAATCACTAGCATAGAGGAAAAAAAAAAAAAAGAAATGGACCAATGCATAGTCTAAATAACAAAATAAAGAAAATGAAAGATTAAACAAAAGAGCATTAAAAACAGAAGTCCTAGAAAAAACACAATAGAAAAAGAACAATACATGTTAGTTTTTTAAATAAGCAAAATGGATTAAATGCTCATTAAATTATAAGGATTCTTAGACTATTAAAAATTGAAAGTCATTAAGATGTCTTTTAAAGACAGCTAAATGCAACTTAGAAAGACTAAAAAATAAATACTTTGGCAAATAAAATAAGGTACCTACATAAAAGGGAAGCATATAGAATTTAAAGTAAAGTTCAAAATAAATGAAAGGCTTTTATATAAGTAAAAGATACATATTTCAATGAAAAGCTTCCCAAAACTTAGAAATACTTAAAGCAAAAAAAAAAATATATATATATATACATATAAACTAATATCTCATAGAAAGTAAGGCACAAAATGCAGAAATTAAAAGCGAAGTAGGGGTTTTATTGTTATTTTCTCTTTGACCAGTCAATAAATAAACAAGAAAATAAAAGATCTGAATAACAAGGTAAATATTTTGAAAGCTGTATCAAAGTTGCACTGTTACATGAAGCTAAAATTGTAGCTTTCAAATAGAGAATAAAAATAATAAAAAATAGAGAATACATTTTTTCCCTAGTACTCAGAGAACACTTACAAAGTTTGGTCACATATTAGTTTAGTAAGTTACCAAAAGCAGAAATCATACAAGGCAGATTAAAATGCAATAAAATGAAAAATTAATAACAAAAGTTTAAACAAAAAGTCCACCCAGCTGGAAATTTAAAAGTATTTTATTAGGACTTCCAGTACAACCATGCTGCATAAGTCAGCATTTTTCCTTTTTTCTCTTGGAAATAATTCAAACCCACAAAATCCATCTTTCAGAAAAGTTGGAAACAAATAAAAGCTGCAGGCTCCAAAGTATAGGAAGGGCTGCCCAAGGACAATTGAAATTGGGTTGAGGCCACTCAGCAGTAAATGAAGAGAAGACGCATGAAGGTTGCTGAAAGCTCATGGGCCAGTGGGGTTTAGAAAGCCCCAGTGGAAATGTACTTCCAAATGGAAGAATGCTGATAATTATTTAAGACAGGTGATGGTTACATAGAAATATATTATCCATTCTGTTTACTTTTGTACACTTGGAAATTTTCATAATAGTTTCAAAATACAGTTCTTGAAATTGAGATTGCACCATGAAATTTGAAAGTTAATCCTGTCGTTTTTAACACTGGTTGTGGGGGTTTGGAGGAAGGTTCAAGCAGATGACAGAAGCCTCCTAGACTTGGTTTGGTTTGAAAAAGGCGAGAAGGTGGAGCTACACAGAAATGGCATAGAAGAGCCATAGTTGTAGGAAGCAGTCTGCCTCTGTGGTGGGAACAAAGGAAATAGTTGGCATAGGAAAATCCATTTAGTGACAAGTTGTAATAAAAGAAATGGCACTGCATTAATTAAAAATTGGATGAAAAACAAACAAGGAAAATAGAAGTCAAAACTTTCCAATAGAAGAGAATATATGCTGACCAGTAAAGGAGAAAATGAAATGAAATGTTTTGCTGTGAACTTTTTAGAAACAGGATTATAAAAGCGCAAAACAGAAGTAAAAGAACTCAAAGGATGGTGAGTGGAGATGATCTATGAGCTGATAAGATGTGGGAAAGAAGGAAAAGAAAACACGAAATTGGTAGGAACACTGGGAAGAATGCACATGGAAAACATATTTGGAGGCATAAGAGACAGAAGTAAGAAAAATGAAATGGAAGTGAACAAAAATTTGTAAAGGAATAAAGAGAAAATGACAGATTGAAGTCAGAGAAAGGAGACACAACTTTTGCATAAATGGAGTCTCTGAGAAAGGTAATAAAACAGTGAAGAAAAACAAATAAGCATATAATAATTTAATCAAACTTCACTGGAAGGAAAAAATATTCCAACATACATTTGAAAAAACTCTATGTGTATGAAGAAAAATTCACCTAGATTGATTTACCTGAGAAATATCCTCGTTACCTTATTTCAGAGATAAGGAAAGAATATCTTGGGTAGTCATACCTCCTTTCTACTCCCTGGGAAAAAGAAACTCAAGTCATTTAAAATAGGATTTAAGTCAAGGTAGCTTCAATTTTTTCATAATGTTCCATATTCGAGGACCATAAAACATCACATGTAAGGAAACCCAGGGTGATCTGAGGATTTTATATTCAGCTGAGTTGCCCTTCAGGCATGAAGGCTACAGCCTGCCACTGAGGCATCTATCTTCAGGAACTAAGGTCACACGGTGCCTGAGCTCGTCTTGCGAGATTGCCACTAGGGGATGAACTTTAGCTGCGAGGCAGTAATTTGGAAAACCACAACAATAACGCTGGTTGTGACCATATTTTGTCTTAGAACCAACTCAAAAACAAGTGGAAATAGGACAGAGTGCAAATATCATAAATACTAAAAATGTAGAAATGATGAAACTGGCAAAAATTAGGGGGAGAAGGAAGAAAGAAGATGAGATGTAGAGCACAGACATTAATTTCCGTATTATAAAATAAATAGAGTTGACAATTTTTTTAAAAAATTGGCAAATCACATATTAGGAGCATAAGCAAATATTAAGTAAATAATATAAACTTAAGGAAGACAATATTGCCTAATATGAGGTGGATTTATGATACATTGTAACATCTTGTACCCAATAATACTGCCTTAAAGACATAAAGATTATGTATTATATCAAGAATATAAATTTATATTATGAAATATATAATATAAAGTAATATAAATTTATAATACTAGAACATAAAACTAAGGTAAAACTTGTCATATTAATACATGTAATATCAGTCATGAAATTTAAATCATCTCAAAGCAATAGCTAACTCTGAAACAAAGAGATTTATAAAGGTAAAAAATAAAAAAATTGGGAAAATGTGTGCCAGGCACATGTAAATTAAAAGAAAACAAAAGCCACAGTGCTGCCAGGTGTAGTGTGGCACGCTTATAATCTCAGCACTTGGGAGGCTGATGCGGGAGGATTACTGTGAGTTTGGGCTACAAAGTGAGTTCAAGATCAGCCTGACCTGCGTAGTGAGACCTTGTCTCAAAAAGACAAAAAAAAAAAGAAAAAAAAGAAGAAAAAGAAAAAAGCCACATTGTTAATGCTAGGTGAGAAGGTTTAAAAACCTGAAGGTTCCTAAGATTGAAAAAGACAAAGGATGGTAGTTTATAATGTTTAACAGTGCAAGTCCAAGAAAAGCAGTTATGTGAATATCTATATACTAAACACTAGAATACCTTGATTTACAAAACGGAAATTATAAGATATAAGAAACATTAGAAACACATTGGAATGTTGGGGGAGATTTTAGTTCATGCCTCTCAATTCCTATCACATCCAGAGAAAATGTGAGAG
>RJWT010038895.1:0-12766 GCA_004365215.1 Cuniculus paca | reverse complement strand
AAAGGGGATAAGGGGGTAAAAAGAATTCAGTGTGCCATGGGCATATGTCAGCTACCCACAGTGGATGTGCCTGTAATGTACCAGAAACAAGTACTAGGAAAAGAAACACAACATACGCTCTGCGTCCTTGAGGAAAAGCAGTTTAGATAGAAAACCTATTTGTGGAGCAGTAATGTTATAATAAGGTATGTAATACTACAATAGTAGGTGTTAGTATTGAGTGTCAGCATGAGCTATACAGTTATTTACCAGGCATTTTCAGCTGACAAACTGATACAGTATAACCAAGAGGGCCTCTTGGAATACAAGAAATTTCTAGTGAAACTCGAAAGGCCAGAAGTTAAAACAGTAAAGAAGAAAGAATGCATGTAGGAAAATCAGCAGCAGATGGATGGAGGGAGATGAACTGGCACTGGGGGCAGTGAGAAGCATAAGCAGAATCTGCTTTATGTTGGAGATAATATGTTTTTGAGCAGGTGTTGGCCCTGGGTTCAGATGTGGCCCATTCCTGTTCAGTTTCTGAGAGCTAAGAAATGGTTTTTACATTTTTTTCAGTGGTTTGAAAGAAAACCACATGGAAACTATGTCATAATATGCAAAAATCACAAATCAAATTTCAGTCTGTAAGTAAAGTTTTGCTGAAAGTCATATCCATTAATTTAACATTGACTTTGGATACTGCACTGCTTCTTGGCAGAGTTTAGTGGTTAAGGTAGAGACCTTATGGGCTGCAAAACCTAAAATAAGGCTTTTGCTACACTATAGGTGGGTTAGAGTCAGTGTCATTCATACCAGAGATACTGAGAAATGAGGCTGGAGAAGATAGGGATAGCTTTTAATTAAAATCCACAATGTGTCATATGTGTATTCTCAATAATCAAAATTAAGATTTACATCACATAACATGCTTTCTGAAACTAAAGATTTTTTCCTCGTTACCCCCATCACACAAATTGTGCTTTGAGAATCAGTGCTGTAGAATTTTGAAAGCCATCATAAATATTTTCTGCTGTTTCCTTAGAGAAGACACAAAAGCTTTGGAGTTGCAAAGAGATGGGATTGGTTGGTGTTTTGTTATGAGGTTTGGCTTTTATTAGACTTACTCACTGGAGCTTAGTATGACTGATATTTAAAAAAAATATAACTTCAGAAATGATCAGTACACTGAAGTGACATTTGGTGGACATGAGTTTGTTTTACCACTAATACTTGTTTTGTTTGTATGTAGAATAAGTTTACCTTTTGTACCTTACATAGTTATAAATAGAAGATTAAAGGGGCAACAGATAATAAGTACAATTTTAAAGAAAAATGGAAAAAAATGGTAGTATGCTTACATCTTTTGATAATAGCTCCATTTTATTAATTTCTACTTTTTTTTACTTAATTTGCTATTTTTTTCTTATAACTTCTTGAAATGGAACTTAGATTTTTTTAACCCTTTTTCCTTTTTGAATATGTACATTTAAAAGTATACATTACCCTCTAAGCACAGTTTTGACCATATCTCTCAAGGTTTGTTATTTAGTGGTTTTACTTTCATCCAGTTAATTTATTTTGGGCATTCTTTGATCCATGAGTTACTACTGTATTTTCTAGTTGTCCTTTTTTTTTTTCCTGATATCTAACTTCATTGCAGTCTTGACATCTTTTAAAATTGATTTACTGGCCTATATGGTTAATGTTTGTGTATATTCTATGTATCCTCGGTAGCAAAAAAGATTTTCTGTAGTTGTTGAGTTCTTAATATATGTCAGTTAAAGCAAGTATGTTGTTTTCTAAGTTTATCCATCTAAGAAAAGTGTATTCAGTTGTACTGTTTATAGATGTGTCTGAATTGTAGTTCTACCAATTTTTGTTTTATATAATTCAAACTTATGATACAGCTAGGTAACAAACAGTATTGTATCTTTCAGCTTTTAATTTTATTATAGTTTCTCATTTCTGATTATGAATTTGTTTTAAACTATTTTAATGTCAGATAGCATTCTTTTGGTTAGTTTTTGTACTGTGTATGTTTTTCATCTTTTCACTTTCTGTATTTTTCTGTCTTGATATTTAAGATTTACTTTGTATGCAGCATGTTTTTCTGACTTTGTGTTTTCAGTCAATTTTTATCTTTTAATGGGAACATATACTTCATTTGCATTTAATTTAAATTAGTTTATATATTTGGATTTTAATTTGGCTAGCTTCCTGATACTTATTTGTCCTACCTGTTTCGTATTCCTTTATTTCTCTTTCTTGTTTTCTTTTGGATTATTTTGTTTGTTTTCCTCTATTAGAGAGAATGTAGTAGTTTGTGTGTATACCTTTGAACTATTATTTAGTGACCACTCTAGATATTGCTGCTTTAGCTTATCAAAGACTTACAAAAATTTCAGATTTTACTTTCCAACAATTCAGAGATTTTAGAGCATTTAACTCCAGTTACTCTCCTCACTTTTATTCTATTGCTGTTAAGTATTTTACTTCTATATATAGTATTTAAGTTAGTATGTGTTTAAGTTTACCCACCGATGTACCCTTTTTACATATTTACGGCCGCATGTCCTGTCTCCAGGTAGCTCATCTTCCTTCTGCTTAAGGTACTTAGATATGTTAGTAAATATTTTAGTCGGTGTGTTGTTTCTGTATCCTGAAGTCTTTATTTCACATTTATTCATAATATAAGTGTAGAATTCTAGCTTGGCAGTTATTTTCCCATAGTACTTTTAAGTATCTGTGTGTTTCCTGACTTGTTTTCCCTGGTAAAAACTTCATTTAATTATTATTCTTTTCCAGGTAGCCCCTCTGCCCCATTTTCTGGTTTTAAGTTTTTTCTTTGTCCTTGATTTTCAGTAGTTTTGTTTTGGAATGCCTCGTTGTGGTTTTCTATTTATGTAATGCTTTTGGTATTTTTGAAACATAAAATTTATAGTATAACCTTTCATTAGCTTCAAAAATTCTCAGCCTCTAAATACAGGTTCTCACACATGCCAGGCAAGTACTCTACGACTGCACTGTGTCCCCCACCTCAGACTTTATGTCTTTAATGTTGCTATTGGCTCTGTTTCTTTCTCTAGAATTCTTTATTTAAATATGTTAACTCTTTTGGCATTGTTCTCTCTGTCTTGTACAGTTTCCTATTTTCCATCCATGCTTTTTCTCTATATATTTTCATCTGACCTGTCTTCTAATTTACAGAATCTCTGTTTAGCTGTGAGTGATCCACTTTTGAAGCCTTTCATTGAGTTTTTTGGTTCTAGAATGTCCATCCAATTGTTTTTGTAGTTTCAATTTTTTGTTGAATTCTCAATTAAAAACATTAAATGTACTAAGTATTATTATTTGAAAATCTGTGGTAGTAGTGTTATCTGAATCTCTTTGGGCTTTTCCAACAGCTCTTATTTCTCTTAGCTGTTGTGTTCAGATTCTATTTTCTCCTCTTTTTAATTGGATATATTATTACATTGTATCAATATAAAACTTCTTTAAACTATATTCTGGTATAGTGTGAATATATTCCTCTAGTGTTTATATTTGATTTCGGCTTTTGATAACACATACAGCAATACTAGTTTATTTTATTAAATTCAACTTCATTTCCTGTGACGGCTTGTGTATTTGTGATTCACCTTTAGTCCCTATAGTGCATCCCTGTAGAGCTATAATCCAGCCTTTACCTTCTAGGTTGCATTCCTGTGAAGCAGAGTATAGAGTCTCAAAGATCCCTTCTAGGAGGGCTGTGGACTCTGGTTTTGCCTCTAGTCTGCAAGTCTGGCAAATGTTCTCATTTTAGGGGTGGGGGGTATAGCACAGTGCTATTGTACCTAACACCAGGCCCTGGGTTTAGTTTCCAGTGTGCAAAACAAACAGAAAACAAAAGGTCTGCATTTTTAAGCTGTGTCTTCCAGAACTGGTGAAGGCCATTGTGGGAAGGCTGCCTTAAATTCTAGACTTTGTTCAGTTTTTTTCTTCAGGATATTGTCTCCTTGTTATCCCTAAATCCTGAGGAGCTTTTTAAAATACATTTTTCAACTTTCCTAGTTCTTAGTGTTTTTTTAGCCTACTTTATTTTTTCTGTATGTGGGTGTATTCAAAATATACATATTCTAGTTTTTACAGAAATAAAGAAATTCCTACCTTCTTGATTTTGTCACTCTAAATAGAGAATCCAATCCAAGTCTTCTCTTTCTATTCAGATTTCTCTTGACTTATATTGCCTGTTTCTTGGAAAAAATAAGAATAGGAAAGATTTTCAGTTCAAAATGGTTATCAGTAAATACACTTGAGATAGTAGTAATGTTTAGTTGAAATTATTTCAAACAAATTAATGTAAGTAGTTATAAATTCTGGGTGCTTTCAGTGCTTGCTTATACATTGTCAAAGCATTTTATCAGACACTTCATTGTAGATTGAGATTCTGGGTAAGAATAAACATAACAAGAGCAGTTATCTAGTCCCTGTAGATACTATGGAAGACTAAACAAGGTAAACTTAGGGAAGGATTAAAAGCCCTAATGTATAATAACACGTTTTTTGTAATTCTAGTTATAAAGTAGATTTGTGTTTAAGCCACTTCAGGTATGCATTCTATGCAGGGGCACTCAAAGCCACCACTGGTATTTGAAGGCACCACACTGTACAATTGTAATCATGGTTAAGATTTATCACAGTGATGTTATAAAGGACACACAGATCGTAAGAGGAAAAGGCACAGGTGAGATCCAAAGATTGTGTAGGTAAGCATTTCTGTGGTCAGAGAAATGAAAATACATGTGATGTTTCTACCCAGGGAAACCTGTGATAGACCCAGCACTAAAGTTCACATAGGTGAACTTTGCCCAGCATACCCAAGAAACCAAATGCTTAACATAAACTGCAGTGCTGTTACAGTGTAGGCACAGTGAGCCACTGTTCATTTAGAGGTTTTATCAGTGTAGAAATCTGTTTACCAGGCAAATTTTCAGCTGCCAGACAAGGGTCAAGCTGTCAAGTAGATCTTCCTATGGACGGTAATCTCAGCCTGTGTTAGTTAACTCATTTCTACAAGCATGATGATTCACTGTTGAAATTTTCTACTAACATTGTATGTAAATGTCAAAAGTGCATGATAATTTGTTTTTGTAATTAGCAAAAGTGTTCACTATTAGGTAAAATGCCTGATGTTTATTTCTTAGTATGTTTAGTACAGACTTACTAATACGTCAGTGCCTGTTGTCAGTTTTAATTCGTGTGGGAAGAACAGGACAGTGTTAGAACATTCAGTACATCTAACAAGAATGTTTAAAAATTAAATTACAATGGGAAGTAATCCATTGTGAAAGGACATTTCAGATGTCTCCTTTTAAAGTTCATACTAAACCACCCACATATTCAGACTTCAGTGGACTTATTTTCCTAAGAGACCTTTTTGGGGAAAGTATGTTGTAACCAAGAATTTTGGCTAAAACAGTTGAAGCTGAATTTCAAATTCAGAAATTTGAAAATCAAGTAAAAGAATTTTAGATATTAAAGACTGGTTTCCTCTTTTATAAATGTGGAAGCTGACCCAAAAAGTTCAATGACTGTAAGCAAAATTATGAATAACTAGTTGAATTTCATTTCTTTTTAGCCATAACTGTTAATGAAAAATACCAAGAGGACATGGATTTGTTTGACTTTGAGTTCCTTTGCTTTTTATACCTAATTTGGTCATGTTACTTATTCTATAATTTTAGTATTAGTTAAGTATTTTCTTTAGCTCCTGCTATGTATTAGATGATAGTTTTAAATGCTGACAATAACTTTCTCTTTTGTAATCAAAATATGTCCTACTTAAGGGTGACTTAGAGTTGCCTGCTTTTCTTTAGGTTATAAATTACATATATCTATTTCATTATGTCCTGGTCCCTCAAAGTATGTTATTCCTCTTTTCTTTTTTCCTCCTTTAAGGTAATACTGCATTGCATGACTGCGCAGAGTCTGGAAGTTTGGACATCATGAAGATGCTTCTTATGTATTGTGCCAAGATGGAAAAGGATGGTTATGGCATGACTCCCCTCCTTTCAGCAAGTGTGACTGGTCACACAAACATTGTGGATTTTTTGACACACCATGCACAGACCAGCAAGACAGAACGTATCAATGCTCTAGAGCTTCTGGGAGCCACATTTGTAGACAAAAAGAGAGATCTGCTTGGGGCTTTGAAATACTGGAAAAAGGCAATGAACATGAGGTACAGTGATAGGACTAATATAATTAGTAAACCAGTACCACAGACACTAATAATGGCTTATGATTATGCCAAGGAGGTAAATAGTGCAGAAGAGCTGGAAGGTCTTATTGCTGATCCAGATGAGATGAGAATGCAGGCGCTATTAATTAGAGAACGTATTCTTGGTCCTTCTCATCCTGATACCTCTTATTATATTAGATATCGTGGAGCTGTCTATGCAGACTCTGGAAATTTCAAACGATGCATCAACCTGTGGAAGTATGCTTTGGATATGCAGCAGAATAATTTGGACCCTTTAAGCCCCATGACTGCCAGCAGCTTATTATCTTTTGCAGAACTGTTCTCCTTTATGCTACAGGATAGGGCCAAAGGCCTGCTGGGTACTACTGTCACATTTGATGATCTTATGGGCATACTGTGCAAAAGTGTCCTTGAAATTGAGCGAGCTATCAAACAAACTCAGTGTCCAGCTGACCCATTACAGTTAAATAAGGCTCTTTCCATCATTTTGCATTTAATCTGCTTGTTAGAAAAAGTTCCTTGTACTTTAGAACAGGACCATTTCAAAAAGCAGACTATCTACAGGTTTCTTAAGTTGCATCCAAGAGGAAAGAATAACTTCAGCCCTCTTCATCTCGCTGTGGACAAGAATACTACATGTGTAGGGCGGTACCCCGTTTGCAAATTTCCATCTCTGCAAGTTACTGCAATATTGATAGAATGTGGTGCTGATGTGAATGTCAGAGACTCTGATGACAATAGTCCCCTCCATATCGCTGCTCTCAACAACCATCCAGACATCATGAATCTCCTTATTAAATCAGGTGCACATTTTGATGCCACAAACTTGCACAAACAAACTGCTAGTGACTTACTGGACGAGAAGGAAATCGCTAAAAATTTGATCCAGCCCATAAATCATACAACATTGCAGTGTCTTGCTGCTCGTGTCATCGTGAATCATAGAATATATTATAAAGGGCATATCCCAGAAAAGCTGGAGACTTTTGTTTCACTGCATAGATGATGATTTGGCTGTATTTTAGCACGAATCAGTAACAGTTGTTTCATAAACGAGCACTGTTGTGATAACACCAGCATTCATTTAGCTTGATGTCATTGTGCTCTCATTGGCTAACGCATTAGAACCATCAAACTTACAGGGTTGGTTTCCCAGTATTTAATATAAATATACCATATAATATATTGTTTGTGAATTATTAAGTACTATAATATATCCAAATTTCTAAAAGTGTTTGCCAAAGGCTTATGATTCTGGTGTTTTTTTGTTTTTGTGTTTGCTGTTGGGTGTTTGGGAGAGAGTTAACTGTTTTTCAGTGGTATCTTTATACTTTACTGGCCTGTGAGTTTTATACAGTTGAAGATCTTTTTTTTTCTTGCTTCTGCCTTCTGGCTTTTCCCACTCCCCGCCCCCATTTCTACTGTCATCTTTCCCTCTTATAGACCCATATCTGGTCTTACAAACCTTATGGACTTCTTGCTACCATTTCCAGTTACCATAAGTGCTTTATCTTCTCTATGCACCGGCTTAAACTTGACTGTTGTATGTTAGCATATTTTCTATGCAGCAGTTGTTCAACTTTGATTCAAACACGTTTTCTTAAGTTTGTTACCGAGTTCATTTTATGCAAATACTCTTATAGCATGACAATTTTTAGAGCTGCAGGTTAGCTATCTGAACTCAAGCTTTTATTTTTTATTGTTTATTTTTCCTTCACATCTGAAGTTTCTCTAATCCACAGAAATTTTTGCGTGCTAAATTTGGGAAACAAATCTATTCTAACTCATTAACCCAGTTGAAATTTAGGTCTGTCATCTTAATATATCACACAGTAAAAGGAAGACTCTTTAAAGTGACCCACCTTTCATATTGCTCCAGCATTGTCCTGCTTGTGCTGATAGTGTGACTAGGTGTAAAGAATTTGCTTAAATTTAACCTCGAAGTTTATCACACAGCTTACCAAGTCACTTTGAAACAGTCACTGAACTGCAAATCACTTTCAGTTACAGAAAGAGCTGAAGCATGTCAGTGGCATGATGCTTGCCAAGCCAGATCTAGGCATCTAAGATCACTGAGATATTTTAGTACGCAGTTTACTACCATAGTATCAAAGGTCAGTAACAGTGTTCTTTCTTTCTTCAAGTTTATGTATACCTTAAAGATAACTTGCATGAATTACTTTGGTCTCAATTATTTGTCACCTTAGTTAAATACAAAAGGTTACAGTGCTTCCTGTTCCTGTACTGAAAGTTAGCTTTGCCTTCCTTTTCTTTCCCTCCCTCTCTCCTTTCCTCCCCACTCCCTCCCACTTCTCTCTCTTACTTAGATTTTGCTAATGCCACAGAAAGGGCTCTTTTAACTTAAAAGTACTAAAAAAGATTCAGGTAATTATCATTCAGCACTTTATTGTTATTCAGAATAAAATTTATGATGGCATATTTGCCCTGCAAATGTCTTACTAAAATTGTTCTGAATAAAAAGTTCCTTATTGATTTGAGAAAAATTCAGTTTATCTGTGAATTTAATGAGCTGGATCACTTACTTGGATTTTGGGGGTGACATTTTATTCTGAGGGTTGATGTCATGGTATTTAAAGAGTCATTGCAAACAGTCACCGTAGGTTTAGTTTAGCTTCATCTTTAATTCAGTTAAAACTTGTAAGGAAGAGTAGTAAATAATAAAGAACTTAGGCTTTTTGGTTAAATAATTCAGGTTTAATTTTTTTAAAATATACCCTTATTTTACTAATTTGTAAATTAATTTCACTTAAATGGATTAATAGGTGCACACCAACCTTTTGATGAGATTTTACTATCCTTTATTTACTATGGGCAAATTTGATGAACTATTTGAACTGCCACATATAAAAATAATTTGTAATTTAGTCATATTCTAGAAATATCAAACATTGAGTTCATTTGCCTCTGACCTTGTGCTATAAGAATTATATATGCATGAACTACTTTTTTAAGAAAGAAAAACTTTGCCAGTATAGTAAATATACATTAGTTGAACTTCATTTTGGGATGAAAAATTACAGTAAGAATTTTAAGTGATTTACTGTTATCTCCTTCTTTGGGTGTGGAGTTGGGCTTACATGTTCTTAGAGCAGGCACATCTAACACTGTTTATGGGGAACTGCAATCTTGCAACTCCAGTGTAAAATAAGCATTTCTTTAAATAGCGTTTTTCTACCACTAAAAACAGACAACTTAGAACTAGTCCTCAGTCTTGATGACTGCAATGTCTTATTTCAGTTCAGATAGAGTTCTCTGCAGAGGCCCGTAAGAAACCTTGAAAAATCTGTTAATAGCTCAAAATTTTATTTTAGAAAATATTGGATAATAAATGTGACTGCAAACACTCTTTAAGACCTTCATCAGAAAGTATTCTCAAATTTTTGAACCTGAATAAAAATTCTTAAATTTGTGTTTTTATACCCACAGATGAACAAATTAAATACTTAATGAACTAATTGTACTCGAACTTTACACTATAGCATAGTGATGTTGGCTGGAGTTAATTTAATGTATAAATTTTTACTGTGTTTCAACAAAAA
Source organism: Cuniculus paca (assembly GCA_004365215.1). Taxonomy (NCBI): domain Eukaryota; kingdom Metazoa; phylum Chordata; class Mammalia; order Rodentia; family Cuniculidae; genus Cuniculus; species Cuniculus paca. The sequence goes on along the minus strand of RJWT010038895.1, from coordinate 2,986 downwards.
TGCCTTGTTAAGGCCCTTCTGAATTTTAGGCAGTCTAAAGAAATGCTCATTTTACTCAGATAATCAATCTACTTTCTCAAAACAAATGTATTATAGATTTAAAAAGTCATTTTCTTATCCTTAACTCATAAGCATATGTAAATCAGCAGAGATAATTTGGAGCCCTTTATGATTTTGATTCCTCATGAATCAAATGATGAAATGATTCCTCACTTTTAAAGTGACTACCTTACTTCGTTATAAAGACCTCACTTACTATGAGTTGGGAAAACCGTTAAGGTTATATTTGCAAAGTTGCTCTTTAAAATCATATTACTCAGCAAACCTTTGGCTGAATTTACAAGTACCTTATTTATTTTGGGGGGAATTATAAGGGCTGGATGAGGTAACACGTACAACTGTAACAGCAGCACTATGGTTTGGAACTTTAATCGTTTTAAAATTAGATACTAAGGAAACTAATTGGTCATCATCTTTTTCTTTTTATGCCCTTATGTTTGACTGAACAAATAGTTTCTCTCCCCTTTGTCAGTTCCCATGTGTATTTTTCAAAAGAAGTACTGTATTCAGATTCCAGCCAAGAAATTGTCACACAATGGAAAATGATATGCCACCACATTCATTGTAAGGTTTAATAAAAGTAAATTTGCACCGAGTTTAAGTGTATTCTTCTTAACTCAGTACTCAGTGGATATTATCTAAAGTGTATGATATGGACTCCTTTTTCAAAAACCACTTCCATGATAATTTTGTGAACTCAAGAGCTAGAATATATTATTAATACTTCTATGTAAAAAAGATGGCTTATGTACCAGTCTCATTGTTTCCTAGTAAGGACTATAGAAACAAAAATGATGAGAAACGTTGTGAAATGCATAGGATGAGGGCTGCTCTCAATTCGTTGTTTTCATGGGTTTGGTATGAGTACCAGAAGTATATATAGTAATACAATAATATATATTAAATGAAGGTATGTTTTATATATTTGTCATTTTTAAATCATAGAATCTAAGTAGTCCTTGTTTTTTTTTTAGGTCTGAGTTACCTAATACAACCTCGATCCAAAAAAATATTGGCCATAATTTCTAAATTCTTGAGTACAAATTGAAATACAGTGTTAACAGGTATTTCCCATTGTTTATCGTTAATGGATCTTACCCGTGACAGGAATAAGCATTGTCATCCTTTTGAAAGTGCCCTTTTAAAGTCTTTGTATCCCTAATTCTGTTCTATGGTTGCCTCCACTACCATGGCAAATATTTAAGAAATCTTAGAAAATCTATGAGGAAAAGAATTTTAATGGTCTTGTCTTAGTTACTTTTTGTCTTTGCTGACAAATATCCAACACCCAAAATGAAAGGAAGAAAGGTTTATTGTAGCTCACAGTTTGTAGAGGTTTCAGTTCATAGTTGGCTGGCTCTAAGGCAGGGTAGCATGGCAGAGGGGCAAAGCAGAGGAGAAACAGTTCATGGCTGGGAGAAGGCTGCAAAGTAGTGAAGAGGCAGCCCTGAAAATAGCTCTTTCTGTCCCTTATATTCTGTCCAGGCTGCCTGCCCTTAGGCCAGGTAACACTCACACCCAGGATGGGGCATCCGCCATCCTAGCATCACACCCTGAATCAATCCTAGGGTCACATCCTTAATCCCAGCATCACACACTCATGTTCAGCTGCCGCCGAAAAACTACCTACGACTACATGACGGTGCAATCTAGATACGAGCCGTAACAGATCTGAACAAGAGAAAGTTTTAGTATGCTATCAAAATATTTCTCCAGTGAACTGTATTTTCATTTCTGTACTATTAGACTGGTCATTGTTGAGAAGTTTGGGGCTTGAGTTAAGAGAAATAATTGGTTCCTACCTTACATGTTTATTTAAAAAACCACTTTTAAATAAGATTTTCTCATAAAATTACAGCTTTATATAGTTGTGTAAGCTTAGTTGAGTTTCCTAATATGTTTATATTTGATTCCAAAAGTGGGGTAATAAAATTCCCTGGCCTTAAAAAGATTGAAAACTTGACCTCATAAAAGAAATAATTAAGGCATACATTCCCACTACACAGAAATTCGGTGAGTAGTAGTCGCACTGGTACAGCTAGGGTGCTTGTTAACCACCGCACATTTTGATACAAGTAGAGAGGTAATTGGTTTAAAGTATTTGACATTATTATTACCTAAAAATGGAAAAATGATTCAGTCTGTTACAAAAAACTTACAAAAGTTCCCAGTGATCAATATTTAATGAAGTGAGTTCTACTTGATTTTTTTTAGACATACTTGAGCTAATTTATTTATCTACTTTTTTCCTTTTCAAAAGACCAAATACATTTTCCTTAACAGGTTTTCCCCTTTGCTTGCATAATAGATAATCAATACTAATTGGTCTTAGAGTGATAAATTTAAGATCCTTTCATCTTTTATAATTATAGATTATAAAGCTATAAAGGATACCTGTGATACTACGTAGTTCTAAAACTTAGTACCCTGATTATTTATATTTGAGGCAGGGTCTCACTATGTAGTTCAGAGTGACCTTGAACTCACTGTGTAGCCCAGGCTGGTGTCTTATTAGCCTGCCTCAGTGATCCTCCTGCCTCAGCCTCCCGAGCGCTAGAAATACAGGTGTGTGCCACCATAGCCGACCATTGATTAATTTTTTAAAACAAAATGTATTTATCAAAAGGGCTCAATTGGGAGACAGTTTTTAGGAAAGAAAAGGACTTAAAGTTACAGAAACTGAAAAAAAAGACCATCTGAGAATAAAACAAAAAACCAGGGAGAGAGTGTGGACAAGGCAGGTCAGGAAGCTCACTTTATGAAGGGTTTTCACAGATTCTTAGAGGCTGTGAGTTATCCAGCTAGCGTTGGGCAGCATTTGTGCTCAGAGTGGTTGCCATGTTGGGTCCTAACAGGCTCCAGATGGACTGCAGAGTGACCCGATGTCATCCTGGATGTCCCGGAGGGTGTTCCCTGGGCGTCCGCT
>RJWT010038894.1:0-12773 GCA_004365215.1 Cuniculus paca | reverse complement strand
GCTGGGAACCTCTGCAGGGACAAGGCGGGTGGCCCAAACAGGAGGAGCCATATCCTCACCATCCTGGTGACCAGAAGTCCAAAGTCAATGTGCAGCAGAGCCATTCCCTGAGAAAGCCACCCTCTGTGTCTGTGTCCTGATCTCTTCTTCAATGAAGGATCCCTATGAAACTGGATGACTGTCACTCCAGTAAGCTTGCTTAATCTTAAATTACCTCTTTGAATCCTGTCCCTGAACACAGTCACATGGGGTTGGAGTTCTAACTAGGATGCAGAGCCCCTTGGCATGTCTGCCTCTGTGACTTCTGCCCCTTTGCATCTCCTTGGTCTTGCTGTCATTGCTTACAGGTTTGTATGTTTCCATCATGGCCCGGCACCTGGCAAGAGGCCAGGGCTTCATGGATCATAAGTCCATTGAGCGATGGAGGGCCTTGGAGAGGGGTATGGTGCCTGCCCCTCCCAAGCTAATGTTTTAGAACTCCTGGACAGCTGACAGCTGGGACTCAGGCCCGCGTCTGTATCTACCCTTTCTAGTCTGGAATGGTGGAGTGGGTCTGTTCCCAGAGGTGGCCTGGAAGAGAGGAGTCAGAGCAGCTGAGTAGCCTGGGCCTGGGGTGCTGCGCCTTGCACTGAGAAGCGGGTGGACTTGAAGCTTTGTCACCTCTCACTCCTTACGGCCTGGGGACATCTCCCTGCTGGTCTGGGGCTGCAGAACTCACACCTGAGTCCACTCAGGGACTCAGGGGCCTGGAGCCTCTGTGAGCTTCCAAGGCCCCTGTGGTTTCTGGTACTGGCTTTACAGTTCCAGCAACCTGAATGGGCTGTGCTACCAGATACCTCTCCTGCCTCAGTTTCCCACCCCTAAGATGAGAAACATAAACCCGCTCTTGTGGTATTGCCTCGCAGACCAGCGATGGTCTTCACAGCAATCTGCAGGCCCTGGTGCCTATGAAGCCCCCGCTCACCACAGCTGGGCACTGGGAGGAAGTGCCCGCCACACTCTGCCCAGGATCCTCCCGACTCAGGCAGTGTATGACAAGCCCTCTGCCACCCTGTCCTGGGCCTGCCTCTCCAGGTCAGCACCCTCTGCCCTGCAGCACCTGTTTACTGGGAAGCCAGAGCTCTCCCCAGACCCCCAAAGGCTCAGTGGTGGAGGGGTCTTGGCTCCAGGGCCAGCAGTGGAAGGGGCTGGCATCTCTCAGCTGCCCTGGCTCAGGACAGCCACCTTGTGGCTCCTGCACCGGACAGGGCATGACGCCGAGGCCTCCTGTGGCTTCAGGGGCTCTGAGAGTCCCACAGGGTGGATGGTGCTGCTCTTTCCTCAGCCCTTGACCCTGTTTTTGTTTTCTGATACTGAGGATTGAACTCAAGGCCTCTGCACCCCGCTGTATCTCCAGCCCTTTTTATTGCTTTTTAAGACAGGTCCTCATTAAGTCACTAAAGTGCCGTGACTGGGCTTGGAGGATGTCCCTGCCTTTTGAGACTGCAGGCCTCACACCAGCCTGTTTACCCCACAGCTTAGCAGACAGCTCCCGCTGCATTCCCCACAGGCCTTGGGCTCTGGGCCGCTTGGGCACCGGGGGAAGCTGGGGTTCTGCCATGTCCAGCTCCAGGCTTGGTTCTCTGGGAGGGAGGGCAGGGGACGGGGTGAAGGCCACACCCCAGTGAGGCTGGAAACACACGCTTGCCATATCTTTATTGCACTTTTACCACATTGCAAACTATTCCACAAAAATGCCGTGAAGGTAACCTACTGCTCGGTGCCCGCCGACTCCGCGTGATGGGTTTATGCCAACAGTCCAAAGCAAAGCCAACGGCGAGTGGCGCTGCCACAACAGGAAGGCCCAGCCTCTGCTGGGCTAACTGTCGCTGCTTCACAGAGCTCACCTGGGCCCGTCTGTGCAAGCTCAGGCTGTGCCATCCCTCTGCAGCCTCTGTCCCAGACAGGCCTCTCCCACCTCAAAGTGCTGAGGCCCCGGAGCGGGGAGAAAAGGAGTTTTCATTTTGAATGAAGTCCAGGGCATGAAAATGCATTCGATGTCACGGTGACCCCACCAGGCAGGAGCCACAGGATGGTGAGGCAGCCCTGCTCCGTGCAGCTGCCTGTCTGTGCACGCAAGTGTGCGTCGTCACGGAAATCCCAACCAGAGGTCAGCAGAGGCTTCCTCGCCCTGTGGAAGGACGGGTCATTCTGTCCAGGAGCACATGCAGTGCTTCCTCCTGGCCTCTCCCATCTTGAAGACTTAAGAAACGAATCCTGGTGGGGCCACACGGAAGGGTTGTCAGTAGCCACGTGGGTGTGACCCTCCTGTCTCTGAATTCACTGAATTCACCAGTAGCTCGCATGGCTGAGTCTCCCCACTCACGGGCAGCGGGTCACTACCTCTCAGTGGCGGCTCTGTGCTCAGTGTCCAGGTCATCCTCCACTACGCTGCCCAGCCCGTCCTTCTCGATGCAGGCACGCACGGCCTGCAACACGATGCGGAGCCGCCGGTCCAGAGCGTCCAGGTGCAGCTGGTATAGGACAGGTGCTACCCGGTCCCGCTGCAGGGACTCAGCCATCAGCAGACTCAGCTTGTACTCTTCCCTGGCCAGCAGCTGTAGCCGCAGGTAGGTGGACTTCCTGATCCTGCCAGACAGAGAGGTCAGTGGGGGTGGCCGTGGGCTCAGGCAGAAGGGAGGGAGTTAGACAGACAGTCAGACAGAGACCAAAAGACAGAGGCAAGACAGAGAGACAGAGACACGGACAGACAAAGTCAAAGAGAGATACAGAGAGAGAGGCAAACAGAGACAGAGACAGAGACAGAAACAAAGAGACAGGTAGAGTCAGACAGAGACAGAGAGACAGAAAGATAGAGCCACAGACAGAGAAAGGCAGACAGAGAAAGGAAGGCACAGAGAGGCTCAAGATCAAAGCCCCACTGGACGTCATGCTGTGTGGCCAGAAGGGCCCCGCCCTGCCTGGCAAGGCTGGCCTTCTCTCCTGGGGGACTCTCCGTAACTCGATGGCCTGTGCGTCAGGCAGATGCTGACTTTTCCTGAGGGGATCACAGACCACTGTGCCCACAAGCCTGGCCCAGCCATGAAAGGAGGGACAGGCTTGAGACCCCCAGAAATGGCTGGACAGGGCCTGACAGCTGGATCAGGAGGACAGGTTCCTGCACTCAGGCCAGTAACTTGCTGGGCCTGGGGTCTTCACAGGAGGGTCCTGGTTGGCAAGGAGCTCATTCGGTGACCATGGGGACTTGGGGCTGGGGGCTGGTGGACAGATGGAAACTGGGGCAGTGGGGCGGGACGTGGGGGGTGACTAGGAGATGTGGACACCAGGGCAGGGGCTGGGGGTCAGGTAGGTGCCAGCTGAGCTGCTCCTTATGGTGATAGCTGGGGGCTACCGGGAGGAAGGGGTGCTATGGGGAGGAGGACAGGGAGGGCGGCTATACCTGCAGCACTGCTGTAGAGGCACCAGGATGGAAAGCTCGTCGTGTGAATATTTTCCAAATCTGCCAGAGGAACCACAGCCATCAGGGGCTCTCATAAGCTGGGGAGGCGGCATCCACACTGGCTCTCGATGTGGGCTGGCCTCCCGCCTGGGCCCAGTTTAGCTGCGCGGATGTCTTTTCAGGGGCACGTGACTGCATAGGGACAATCTAGGGACCCAGCCCTGACACACAGCGTCCGGCGCAGCAGCTGTCTCTTTCGGAAGGAACGTTACTCACTCCCCACCTTCCCCCAGACACAGCCCCTACCTACTCCTGAGCCCTGCTCATCGCTCAGTTTCCCCAGGGTGGCAGAGGTCCAAGAAAGGGGCAGCCCTCCTTTCTGCTTGGGGCTGGCACCCTGTGTCTGGCTGGGCCCATGTGCGGCATCAGCCTACAGGGCTGTGGGGAGAGAAGCACTCACCCTCTTCCATTGTCCAAGTGGATGATGAACGTCTCATTCCCGAACTTCTCGAAGGTCTCGTAGTGGTGGCGATCCATGTTTCCTGTAGAGACAGCACTGCGTTCAGTGGCCTCTGACCCCAGGCCCTTCCCCCTTCCTTCTCCACCCAGCAGAACCTCAGCCCAGGCTCTGTGATTCCCGAGCCCAGGCAGTGTGCCATGTCAGCGCTGGTGCCATTGGTCAGCACAGGGAGAAGATCCTGGGCCTGGGCTGCTGGTCATACCCATAAGGAAGTCGAAGATCGTCATGTCCATGACATCCAGGATCCGGTGGCCACTGTCATAAGGTGGTGTCTGCTTCACCTCCTCACAGTAATCGGGGTCCACTTCCCACCTGCAGGGGGCAGCATGAGACAATGGGTGGTCCTCTGTGTGGTCTATGAGGCCCATGTAGAATTCTGGGTCCTGCCCCGCTCAGGACACAGAGGCCAGCGGGCTTCTGCTCTACAAAGAGGACTCAGTGGAGACCAAGCGTCTGTAGGTTGTGAGGCTGCATTAACAGGAGTACGGGGCTGGGGGTGATCAAGATACCCTACCTGTGAATCAGGACTGGAAGCTACCATCAGCTCTGGGCATGTGATTTTTAGAGGGTCACGTTGAGAATCAGTGCCCAGATACCATGTTGGCTGAAAGAACAGGGGACATTCCTTCCCCCAAGGATGAGGGGCAGGGAGTGAAATCTGGCCTCAACCCCTAAAGAACATGTTTCGAGGGACCCCATGGACAGTCTGCACTTCTGAGGTTTCTGGTTCTCATGCAGAGAAGCCCTTTCCAGCCGTGTAAACACGGGTTCCTCGCTGCCCACCACTTGCCCTTGCCACCCATCCCTGCCCTGTGACCCTGGTCAATCTGATTCCCAGCTCTCGCGCCCAACACCCGTACTCACTCGGCCTTCTTGCGCTTGTGGTAGGAGCGCCGCCAGGGGTTCCGCCAGGTCTTCCTCTTGGCCAGCGACAGGTCCGGCAGGAAGGCGGCCAGCGAGCCCTCTATCTGGTCGGGCCTCCCGCACAGCGCGTGCTCCGTGGAGCAGTAGTAGGAGCACTCCCCGTAGAAGCAGATGTTGTTAGCTGGGGGCAGAGATGGCCAGGTCACCTGCACTAATCCAGTGGTGTCCTTCAGTCCCTGGCCAGGTCAGTCCTCATGTGTCATCTGGCAGCCCCTCCAGACCTCACCTGACTTCGATGACCATCTCCTACCCCCAGGCCCCACAGCAAGACTTCAAGGCCATAAGGCCTCACCCTCAGAATCAGGAATAGCAGTCTCGGGTGATTCTAGAGTCAACATTCAATAGCTCAGAAAATGATTCTTGCTATGAAGAAAGTGAAGTGATTGTCCACAGAATGGAGAAAGTACTTGCAAATCATGTATCTGATGGGTAGCTAGTAATCAATATATGTAAAGAACTCTTACAACTCAATAAAAAGAACCCAATTTATAAATGGGCAAAGGACTCAAACAGACCTTTCTCCAAAGACACTCAAATGGCTAATGAGCCCACGGGAAGGCGCTCTGTCAGCATCACTGGCCATCAGAGAAACAAATCGAATCTGCACAGGCTCCATCTCACACCTACTACAGTGGTTTTGACCCAAAGATCAGATAATAGCAGGTACCGGCAAGGACATGGAGCATAGGAAGTCGGTGGGAGCGACGATGGGATTCCAGAGACTCCTCATGCTCAACAGGGAGCAACAGGCCTGGGGTTGGCCCGCCCAAGTACCCATCAGCCGACCAATGGATCCAAAAATGCAGGATTTCCAGACCACAAAATACCATTCGACACAGGCTGAGGCTGGGGCCTCCGTGAGACGCCAGGTAGGAAAGGCCATGATTGTGACTCCATGCATACAGGGTATCGAGAGCAGGTGAATCCACAGAAGCAGAGTGGACAGATCTCTAGGAGCCAGGAGGATCTGGGTGGTACCAGCAGGTATAGGTTTCTTTCTGGGGCGAGGGAACCGTTCTGGACCTGGATGGTGGTGAATACCTACACTGTGTCATGCTTGTGCCAAAACCACTGAATCATACTTTAAAGTGGTGAATTGTATGGCATGATGTGTTGTATCTCAATTAAAAAAACCAACTGTTTAAAAACTAAATCCTGGCTACCTGGCAGCTCCCTGGTTCATGACTTTGCTGCTAGAGGCCCTGGTTACCATCTCACCCTGATCACAGGTCCCAGGATGATCTCCTCCCACATTTATTTGTGAACTGAATCTGTGTTTTCATGCTTTGGTTTGTTTGACGGAGCTGAGGCCCTTGCTGTGCCCCAGCACCTTCCCACTCATGCCTATGTCTAGCGGTGGTGTCGCCGCTGGGCTGCACAGCCAGGCCTTTCCAGGATCTCCCCAAGGCTCCGGGAGCCTCCAGATCACAGGAGGCAGGACAGAGTCCTGAGGAGCAGGCCCAGGGTGCTGACTGCTTCCCACATCTGGGCCACACAGCAGTCCTGGCAGGGCACTCACTACCTGCCTGACCCCTCCCTTGCAGGCCTCCTCATCCATCCTGCATCACGTAATTACCACGGGAAGAATGATCAAAGAGATCAGCCTGCTTTCGCCCTGGGGCTGATACAGGTTAATCGGCAGCCTTCGGCGGACAGAACAGCCAGAGCTGAGCAGCGGCTTCATTTCCAGGAGGAAAATCTTTATCCCTTCGCTCACTGGCTGCAGCCATGAAATCGATTGCTCTAATAGCCTCCTGCCCTCGCTGGGCTGGCTTAGATGGTATCTATTAAAAGGCAAGGGCATCTCACAGCTCAGGTCCTTCCGCATCAAACGCAAATCCTGCGTCTAAAGGGGAGCCCAGGGTGTGGCTGGTGGCTCCAAAGACCAAGGTCCCCTTCTGGTTGTGCAGTGATAGTCAGGCGCACTTCTGCAGGGCTGAGGGTCACATGAGGTAACTGTGCGGGCCCTGAGTGTATGGACAGCCCTGCCAAACAGACACTGGGCATCCTGCTCCACTTCAACAAGGAAGAGCAGAGAAAGCCAGTGTCCAGCCTCTGAAGGTGTGTTGGTCAGCTTCCTGGTCTTAACCTGAAGCCATGAGTGTCTGCTTTTTTCAGGGATCTAGATCTGAATGGCCCTCCACTGAGTACCCAAGGGACCCCTCCAGGGTCAGAATGGCAGCAAGGCATGTCTCTGAGGAGGATGTTTGCCCTCAATGCCCTCATCTCACAGTGCCTGTGGACACTGGTGAACACGCTGTCATGTGGGGTGGTGTCCCAGAGACCTGCAGGTCCCATGTTGGAAACCCCACTCTCTTCCAACATGCCCGAGAACTGGATGCAGGATGTGGACAACGCAGTGCAATGAGTCCAGGCCACTGAGGCAGCAAGAAGAGCCAATTCAACGACAGGCAAAACCCCTCAGTAGCACTCAGGGCCTGTGTCCTTCCCCGGAAGGCCACACAGGCGCGTCTACCTCATCCAAGAGCACAGGTGATCGGGGTGTCTACCACATGTCCCTCAGAACTCATAGAGAAAGGTGCGTGGCCTGTGAGAACTGTGGCCTTGGAGACGTGGGCTCTCAGGGCCCGGCCTCTCACAGTCAGGCAGTTTTGGAGCACTGTGCTGCCCTCTCTGAACGTGACTTCCGTAGTCCTGACCTGCACGGGGCTGCCTGGGCTCTCATGGGCTCCCAGGCCACCCTGCTTCTCCCCTGGGCTTCTGAGGAGCAGAGTGGATCACAGGTAGGAGGGCAGCTGCCTGGATCAAAGCCTCTGCTATCGCTCTTGGCTGTCGAGAAGCAGCGATGGCAATTTTGGCATCGGATGGGCTGGAAGTGCAAGCAAAGCAAAAATGAAGCAAATGAAGCCGAACGGATTTCGTTTTCTAAAATGAGACCAAAACTGGCTCCTGAGACTCTGTTACTTCCCAGGGAAGCCGGTGTTCTGAAGGCTTTCAGAAGAGATCTGCTGATGCACTGTGGTCAGGGGCACAGAGGGCGGTCAGGGATGCAGAGGGCTCGAGAGCCTGTGCTCAGAAGTGACCAGCAGGGATCAGGAATGGTTGGCCAGGTGAGCCACCTCTGCCAAGCAGGCTGCTCAAGGTTTCACAGGAGCTGACAACCAGCAGGGAAAATGTGATCTTGATCAGGAGCCAGAGACTAGGGATGGGAGGCCACAGGGCCAGCTGAACAGAGAGAGGACAGCGATCTCACAGTGGCACCACCACTGGCAGCCTGTCAGCAGCCTCACCATGGGGGACTCCGGGAACTGACAGCTCCCTGCTGAGGGCGGGAGGTATCCCGAAGGTCATTCAAAGTGGGTGTGGAGCATCTTAATTTGTCTGCTTACGCTAAGAATTGGCTCAGTCTTTGCAAAAACCAAAATAGGACAAAAACAGAAAAAAGAATCCGTAAACCTTCAGTGTTACGAAATGACCTAAAAATACCAGGAGCTGGGCACAGCATACTGCACAGGAGGCCTCCCTGGGGCCCTCCCCCCTGGGAAGAGGGGTTGGGGATGGGAGGTACAAAGCACAGCCAATGTCCCCATGCAGTGGACTTTCCAATGGTGCTGGCCTCCCTGTGCAAGATGTTGGCAGGAGCCTCTTGCCTGAAGGCTTTGGGGTGCTGTCAGCTGAGTCCATGGCTGCAGGGCACCTAGCCTGCCCTCACCCACTGCCTGGACACTGGGCCTGCAGGCTCTGCCCTGCAGGAGTGGATTGTGTCAGAATGGGTGACACCATCTACTTGTACGGCCTTGGCTAGGTCATGTGCTCAGTGTAAGGGGATGTGCTGACCCTTTCCTCCCAGCCCGTGACTGCGTTTATCTCTTGTCCACACCTGAGAGCCCAGGAACAAGGCTTGGTCTAGAACAAGGGCATTGGTCCAGGTGGAAGATGCTGGTAACTGCCAAGCTGGGTGGGGCCTCCTAAGAACAGGAAAGTTATTCTCTAACATGTTTTTTGCCTTCGAAATACATTACTATACAGGTTAAAACAGAATTATAAAAGGCAACAGACAAGAAGCAGCCAGGCATCTGATGGCAGGTGGGGACCAGGGGGTCCATTCCTATGGGCTGTGGGGACACAAAGTGGGGTTGGACGGTGCTGGGATGATGGGGTTGGAGGAAGATCATCGGGGCCATGGCTGGGCAGGGGGTGGGGTGAAGAGGAGCCCTAAATGCCAGGATCGCAGCAGCAAGCCCTAGTCCCAGGCTGGGGTCCAGTTTTGGTTCTCTAAGGAAAAGCCCAGGCAGTGATGATTCTGAGGACGGTCAACCCTCCCTCCAAGATCCTCCTGACAAACAGGCTCTTATTCAACCCCTCCCGCCGGGCACCAGAGACCAGGGGAATGAGGACATTCTTCTTTGCTTCTCTGGGGACTTCTGTCCTATTTTTCTCTTATGAATGGGTTCTGAGAGAGGAAGAGACCATATGAAGAGCTGGGTGAGTACTGGGCGAGGAAGACAGAGCTTAATTAAATTAGGGGATCACAGCCCTGGATTCTGACAGCTCAGCGAATGCAGTTAAGAAAGAGGGTAGAGTATATCAGTCTGAAACATCCACATGAAATGAGCTTCTAGGTCGGGCTTTTATGTGCCAGTGCACCCCAAGACAAGCCTCCTCAAGGACCGCTACTGGATTTATGTGATGAGCTACGAGGTTCTGCCTATCCGTACACCTGCCTGTGGAGACCACTGGGCACCTTCGGGAGTGGAAGGGGCTCCCCAGAGCCCAGCATGCAGGGTGCACCAGTGCCAGGGGCTCACTGTGGGCCACTGCCAGGAAGGGTTCAGAAGTGCATGAGTCAGTGGAGTCTTGAATGCACGTTTAAAAAGCCAGGGCAGATGAGTAATCAAATATCAAAATAAACAGTGGGTGACAATGGCCATTACCCTGTGCCTTGCACGGGGAAGTGGTCAGGGACATGGCCACACCCACACGGCCTCTGGCAGCTGGGTAACTTGTGGGGTAGTCAGACACTCACTGACTGGGGTGCATGCCTGGCCCCCACGAAGGGCTGCAAGCTGAGAACCAGTGTTCTGCAGCAACTTCTCCTTTCAGCAGTGACCCAGGTCACTGTGTCACAAGGCCCCAGCTGCTGGGCAAGGCTACCTGGAGAGATGAAGAAGGTTCTCCACAGCTTCTTGTCCCGAGTCACATCCCGGATCTCCTTGGTCATGTTGACCATCCTGCCAGCCACGGGGGGGACTCGGCGGAAGTCCAGGATCCTGGCAACACAAGGGCAAAGAAGGGGTTCTTTACCATCCAAGGCTGATTTTCAGTGGCCTCAGTGGAAGCCAGGGTGCCACGTTCTCCTGCCTCAGTCTAACCCAGCTGACAGCCGTGGCTCTGCCGGCACAGTCGGGTGGAATGTGGCCGCTGCCTCATGCACTAGCGTCGGCCCTGCCAGGCACCCAATCACTAAAACATGCCCTCATTCCAGGGCTAAATTTAAAATGAAACTAAATTAAATTAAACATTCTTAATGGAACTCTTTCTGAGTGGTGCTGCATGCACGGCCACTTCCTTAATTAAATGGAGATGCTGATGTGAGCTCTTCCTGCTGACACAGGATGTCGCGATGGGCTGGCTGGAGAGGGGCCAGGCAAGGAGGGGTGGGTGGGGACCCCACCATTTCCTCCTGCCCTCCCATTGCAGGTGCCCCCAGGCTGAACTGCCTGTGTTATTAACAAATTGCCCTGAGGGGCCATGTGTCTTAGGCAGTGACCTGACTAGCTTGGGGCCACTTCTGTCCTTTTCTTTTCTTTGGCTGCTCACATAGTGAAGTTGTTGAAAATGAGACTCCTGGGGATTTCTGCAGTCACCACATAAGGTCTGTGATTTCACTCAAGTCACCTGGCATGCACCCTGCCATTGAGTGTCTAACTACCCCACAAGTTAGATGCAGACTCTGGTCTGCAGTTCTGGGGTCAGCCTGACGCTGCATTCTGACCAGCCGGGTCAGTGCTGTGACTGGGGGACTCTGAGCCGAGACCTGTGTCTGGCCAGGGAGGCTTAGAGGCCTGAGGGTCAAACCCACTGTGTGTGCTGTGGCCTGGGTGGGGTCTCTGTCCTCTACACCCTGCTGACCCCAGGGGCAGGGCTAAGAATCCCCCCTTCCGGGCACAGAAACAGATGACTGTCACACAGCGTGTGCGTCAGCCACCCCACCTGCTCAGCAGCAAGGGGTCAATTGGAACTTGGTGTTAACCAAATCCTGCTGTGTCTGAGCTGCCCCCTGGGAGATAAGTGACAGGGGACCCTCACTGGCTCTCTCCCTCCAAGAAGCCTTCAGGAACTTAGAGCAGCTCACACCCGTGACTCTGTGTTAAAATGCACAACATGGAGCCCTCTACCCTTTCCCCTTGTTCCCAGCTTCCACTACCCATCATCTGTCCTGGGGTAGGCAGCAAGCAGCCCTCAGGAACCAAGGGCACGGCCCACCTTGCCCACTAAGGGCAGGGCTCCAGGCAGGTCACTCCCTTGGGGGCTCAGTGTTTCGGCTGCCTAGTGGGGTGTGAAATCTAACCCACGCACTGCTCTGGATGGAGAGCCCGAGATGGCAGCTGTGAGGTGATTATGACGGTGATGTGCCATGGACCCCAACACCAGGGGCCTCACCTGTCCAGGTGGAAGGCGGCAATCTCTGCATTGTGCCTCTCGTAGTCAGAGAAGTAAAAGAAGTCAGGGGGTGTCTCCTGCTCCCTCGTTTGCCTGGAGAAAATGGGGCAAAAACAAGATGGATTTGTCACTGAGAACAGCTCCAATCAGGGAGGCATCTGTGACCTGCCGCCTTCCAGAGCTGACTTACATTTTGGACAACTGTGCTAACCAGGGTCACAGCTGTCATTAAAGTTAAAGTATATCCGTACAGTCAAATATGTTATACCTAAAAAGCACTCAGTACCCAAGTCTCATCATGGCCTCCTTATCTGCCATGTTTTACCGTCTCGTCTGCCCTCTGGTTACTCACACCCTGTGCCTGCGGGTGCGCTGCCTGGTGAAGCTGCATCTCCCCACACTGCATCCAGTGACCTCAGGCAGCAGCTCACCCTCAGCTGCAGGTAGAAGTTTACATCAGGAAAACTCTGTCAACCGGGCCCCCAGGAGCTGGGCAGCACAGCGTTGTCAGCCTACTGCCGGCCAGACTATGCCAATGCCACTGGGCAAAGGGAGTGCCTGCCTCTAAGAGGAGATTTGGATCTGCGTTGCTTTGGGTGTGCATTTTTGGGGAAGGTGGCCCTGCAGCAGAGCAGGTGCCTCCTAGCTGGACATAGGCTTCTCCAATGTGTGGGCCTGGGCCTGGGTCTGGTGGGACAAATCATTCCTCAGACTGGCCCTCTTGCCATCAGCTCCCTGGTGGGAAGGACACCCCTTGGGCCCTTTCTGAAGCTTACCATCCTTTACTGGGCTCTGGGCCTCAGTTTCCCTGCTCTCCCACCCAGCTTCTGAGCTGAGTCATGACCACCTGCTGTTCCCTGCACTTGACCCCTTGTCCTTAGCCTCCTACCTGTGCTCAAGTTGTTCTCTCTTTCTGGAACAGCCTTCCCTCTGAGAAAGGTTAAACCAACTTTTCCAACTGTGTGTCTACAGACACCATGCCCAGGACCTCCCAGCACATGGGTGTCCTCAGAGAAGCCAGGAGTTTGGGTGACAGAGCCCCATGACCCTCCTTGGGGTCGCAGGAATGCGCATTCACATGGGGGCCCTGTTCATGGTGGTGGGAAACAGCAGGACCCCTCCTATGCTGCTGGAGCTCCTACACACCCAACTTGGGCCCACGGTACATGGTGGGTGCAACCTGGTCCCAGGGCCCAGGCCTGGCTCTGCACTGGGCTTGCTGGATGCGTAGCCTAGCTTGGCTACTGTCTCCCTCTCTCTATGACT
>RJWT010038893.1:0-12765 GCA_004365215.1 Cuniculus paca | reverse complement strand
AGCCCGCCGATCTGCGGCGGGGTCACGCTGGGTACCCGGGGCTTGTCCCTGCCTCTCCCGGAGCGCCCGGGGCGGAGCGCGGCGTGTGGCCCGCCCTCCTGGGCAGCGCCGCGGGGCCGGAGTGCAGGTGCCTCGCAGTGCCCTCGCCGCGGGCCGGGTGGGGCTGTGCGACGCGGACGCGGAGCGCGAGCTCGGCGGCGGTGAGCGCGGGGGAGGCCCAGCGGCCGGCGCCCCCTCTCGCGGCTTCCCGGGCGGGCGGTCCTGGGGTCCCGGGAGTGCGGCCGCGGACGGGCGAGGCTCCCCGCGCCGGGCGGGGGTGGGGCCGTCCCGGGGGCCGCGGGTCCCGAGGCGCAGGAGCGGGTGGCGCCTTCTCGCCTTGACGGGGTGGCCGCACGTGCGTTCGGGGCCCGCCCGGTCCCCCGCCGCGGTCGCTCCGGGCGCGGGTCGAGCCTCGGCGTCGGCGGGGCTGGCTGTTCCCCGAGGCCGTGGTGTCCCGCCGCCTGCGCATTCCCGCCCGCCGACCCGGGCCGCCCGGGCGCTCCGCGCCTCACGCCTCTTTCCTGCCCCGCGCAGGCGGTTTCCGCGGGCGGGCGGCCCGGCGGCCCCTGGAGGAAGGCGCAGCCCGGAGCCCCGCGAGGAGGCGGCGACGCGGTCCTGGACACAGCCCCCCCGGCACACGGGTAAGTGGTCGTTGGGCGCTCGGCGTTGTTTCCGGACGGACCTCTCTGTGCTACCGCGGTGTCCCCAGAACAGCCCCTGGGAAAGTCGGTGGGGACCGCCTGGCTTCTGTGAGGATCGCGGGAACTCTTAGAAACGGTCAGGTGGAGCGCGCAGTGCAGCTTGTGAACCTTGACTGGACCCTGACCCGATGGAAGAGTTTCTAAATATTGAGACAGTGGAGACTTGTGCCTGTTATTGGATGCCTGCTGGTTTGATTTACTTTGCAAAGGCATTATGATTGTGGTTTTTAATACCCCTTATCTTTTAGAGTCCCTGACTGAAGTCGGAAGGTAGATTTGCGTGGTAGTAATCTAGATTCGAGGAGCGCTACTGACAAATGGGGGGAGCTGGATGAGAGTAGATTGGCCGTGAGTTGTTAAAAGTCGAAGCTGGATGATGGTGTACATTTCGCTCTGCGTTTGATTCCAGTTTCAAGGCCGTCCGCAGATCCTCATTCTTTGTAAATTGGTCGTCGCCGCGGCTTCTCTAGTCACGAGTTTTCTTTCTCGCCCTCTTGGGGGTACTGATTTCTTTTACTCAAAAGGCTCAGGGTGTTTACTGAGGGTGGCAAAGCTGAGTGGATCAAGTTGATGCAGGTGGGTGCTGGGTCAGCTCTTTCTACACAAAGGGTATTAGCAAAGCTGCAGATTGTAGAAAACGTGTTAGCAGTTTTCCCCAGTTGCCCAAATCCCTTCCAGGTTACACTCATCGACAAACAGGCCGAGATAGTGAACACAAGTGTGCAATTCTAGAAACACTGTATGTGTCAAAAGGTTTACATAAAACCAAAACCCAAGATGAGTAGAGATAGTATTTGAAAGAGAGCTTTCTTATGTGTTGCTTTTTTCATGTCTTTACCAGTTTGGGTAAGGGATCACAACATGTCAATATTTAGTGAAGAACTGACTCCTAAAAATTCTGCATGGTGTTAACATCGTTCTTTTCCTCTCCAAAAACCCTGCTTCGGCAGGGATACTGTGTAGTATCTGTGTATTCATCTCATTTATCTTTTAATTCTAACTCATTCTGCCATGCTGGATTAGTAATCTGCAGAAATACTGATTTTTTTTCCCTTAAAGTAAGCTGTTGAAGTTCAATAAGGGGGGCATACTCGTTGAAGATAAACCCATAGTTTGTAGTAGCTTCAGTGTGGCTGAATTTAATGCCTCCTTAATGTAAAGAGAAAACAAGACAAATAATACAAGTAAAAAGTTGTGTTAGATGAATTCCTGCAGCCTAGACTTTCCCCTTACAGATTCAATAGTGTAAAGAAGTTGTGGAGATAATACTTTAAGAGTCAGTTGAGGAATGCTCTAAGGTATGTTCCAGTGTCACTGTAATGTGTGGGAAAACTAACGAGAACCAACAAATACGTTCTCACAGTTGTAAAGTGTGGTAGTGAATTTGTGATAGTACTTTAGTAAAATCGTTTGATTGATTTCTTTGCATGAATAAAAGAAGTATGTAACTTAAGTGACTTTATTTTCTACCTCAGTTTCCTCTCTAGTTTGAACATGGAGAGAGTGTGGAAAGAGAAAATTTGCCAGGCTTCTAAGTGACCAGTGACCTAATATTGTTTATTCTCTTCAGAGGATGGTGAAGTTGTACTCTGGAGAGTTGACTGCTAATAGCCATTGTTAGGGAATTACCTCAAATGTGGAACCATCTTCTCCCCATTTCATGTTATTGAAGGGGGATAAACACATCAGAAAAGCAGATGGCTCCTTTGATGGCCTTGAAATGAGAGGAAAGGGTGTCGGCAGTTGAGTCAACAGTATTCTGCCTCGGTGCACACGGTGGTTTCATCTGCTTCACCTGCGGTGGTGCAGCAGCGGGAGCCTTATTGTGGCTTCTCACAGGTGGAAACATTGGAATTAAGGCGGCTAAGGCTTACGTTGCTGCTTTAAGGTTCAGCAGAAGGAAACTTAATGCGTAATCAGAGTTCCTGGTAGTCTTTACACACTTGTTTTTCATTTTCACAGATTAATTGGGTATCACAGCTTATTTTACAAATGGTAATTGTAGCTTAGAGAAGTTAGTAGGATGCTTGAGGGGTTGGAGTGTCCCAGTTACTCAAAAGTCAAATTCAAGGCCGGGCTGGGCAGCTTAGCAAGACCTGTCTCAAGGGAAAAAAAAAAGAAGGAAAAGGAAACCACCAAGATTCACACCTAGCTTTATGGGACGTGAGGTCTGGTTAGTTCCAGCTCCTGCAGTCCCACACCGCCATTAGTGGGCCACAGACTTGCCCACCCAGAGCTGGGAAGTTAGTCTCTACCACACCCTAGTCCCCTGGTGACACAGGGGCGTAGGCCACATCCAACTGAGATGCTTTATCAGGCCAGCACAGAGTTGAACAGAGGGGGAAAAAACAAAAAACCCTTGAGCTGCCATTGAAAATTGGGAGATTGTTGTACCGCAGGAATTCCCAAAGCGGGTACTGGAGCAGCTTGCCTTTAGGGAAGGGTGGTGCATTCTAGTTTCCTCTGGCCTTCACTGCTCCCTGCAATGTCCCCTGAGGTTCTACTGTTGTTTCTCTTACAGTAAAATATCTGTGTTACTATCCACAAGGGGATGGGCAAAGATATATTGACAAGCTCTTATCCTTTGAGGAAATAGACTGTGTTTATTCTGCAGTCCTTCTGTGTCAGAAGAATGAACACAAGCTGTCATTTTTTCCTCATGTTCTGCCTGCTTTTCTCATATACACAGGACTTTAGATTTGTTGCCCTTGCAGTTTAAAAAAAAAAAAAAAGAGCCCATGTGTGGGCAAGTCACAGTAGGGGAGGGATGCCTCCAAAATCACATACCGTGAATGCTTTGCGAGTGGAAAGATGAGTCTTGTGCACCTTGGGGGTTCCCCAGAAGCCTTCCCTCTTTAAGCACCATGACTCAGGGACCCAAATAGATATGCTTGAACTCTGGAGCTGCACTGAGCTGGATCCCAGCCCCTCAGAGAGTCTCCCAGGGCTTGCAGAGTTTCCCTCTCATCCTTCTCTGCCCCCTACTCTCCTGCTAATGACAAGTCCACCTTTTACAGTAGGCTAGCCCACCAGAAAGCCTTCCAGGTGTTTCTGCAATACAAGACTTAATTTCCTCCTCTTGAAACTTTTAAAGGTCATAGGGCAAATGTTCTCACCTCTGTCCTTACCTGGGGCTTCATCTGTTTGGATCTTTGTTTCTTTCCCAAGTCCCATTTACAGCTCTGTGTGTGTGTATATTGGCGTGGAGGAAAAATGAACCTTGTGGAGTGGTTTTGAGGAAAAGTCAGGTGCTACTGTAAGACCTGTGTTGCTGGTACTGTCAGACTATGAGTATGCCCTAATGAGGTAGGAAAAAAGGGGGCGGGCTGCAACTGAAACCCGTGGTTTTGGCTGAGAGGAGTAAGTTGAGAGGCAGAGATGTTTTGTAAATACCAGACCAGCAAGGTGACCGGATCCTTTCAGGAGGACTTGGGACCTCACGGGTCAGGTGGTACTCCCTAGGGTGGTTAGTGCTCCCTATCCAGGAAAGGTGGGTGATTATACATATTTTCTAAAGCAAACAAAGGCAAAGCAAATCAGTCCTGAGTGTGGACTTAGCCCGATTGCTAGGATTAATTTCTGGTTCTTTCGCCACCTGTGTAATCATGGCCTACTTTTATGGCCTCTCCTCCACGTTTCCTCTCTAATATTGCCTGCATCCTAGAGCTGTTAAGATTAAATGGCACATCAGGAGTTTCTCATTGGGCCTTCGGGGAATAAGGTTTCATCGTGGGTCAGCTCTTGGTGGTGGTGTTGACGGAGCCTGCCTCCCTCACCTTCACTTTATCAAGGGGAATTCCTGCTCTATCATGTGGCCAGAATAAGAGGACAGGGTACAAGTGCTTTCCAGCTCTCACCCCTCTGTACACAGACTGAGCTATGAGCTGTGGTACGGGATTTGGGAAATGTTCTCCATGAACACTCACAAATTGTTTGGTGTGGCTGCTACTTTTGAGTTGATGAGAGCTAGGCCTGAGCCTTTGGCTTTGAACCAAGGCTTCATCTCTGTTGTTTGGGGGAATTAAAATCCCCTCTGTCTGTGAAAGCAAATGGGATTCCCCGGCGTTTCATGGGGACGAAGAGCAGACCGGTGTCAGCATGGGCACAAGAGCCCAGCTGCAGGTATGTCATTGCCTGGCAAAGGTCAGGCTGGATCCTCTGCACATCCAGTGCCTCTTGTGCCAATTGGAGATAAGCATAGGAATATCATAAGGGGCCAAGAGGATTTTATGAAATCCTGACACTGGCAAAGTGAAGAACTATGTCTGATTTTTCCCTTTGTGGTAACTTTGAATATACTGTTGGGTTTACTTTTCTTCTTGGAAAAGTACTGTTAATGACATTAACTGATACCTGCACTTTAAAGATTTGAAGCATTTTATTATTTTAAAAAGGGCTAATTTGATCTTTAGTACACCCAGCTATAAACCCAGTGTGGGTTAATGCAGTATCACACACCCATGATCCATTATCACACACCTGTGATTCAGTCAGCTCCCCAAAACCCCACCTATGAGCGCATGAGGCATCCAGATATAAACCACAATAGCATAAAAAATAAATGCACACCCATATTCTCACCAACCAGAGAGAGCCACTGTTGGGGTAACGTGACACCTTCCCTGTGGGATTTGTATTGTCTACGTACAACCTTGCTTTGTGGACCTGGAAGTTTGCTAGAAAAGCAGACTGTCATTCTACCTTGACATGTAGAATCAGAATCTGTCTTTTAACCCATCCATTCTGAATCACATCCACATTCAGGTTTGAGAAGTATTGGTTATGGGTCTACAGCCTTACCAGTCTTGTGTGGCTTAGCATTAGTGACCTCATCTAGGTATACGCATAACATTTTTCCTCCTTACCCCTTGCTACTGGATGTACCGCTGGTTTTCAACCTGCCACCAGCCAATACTGTAACACTACAAGGGTAAGCACAGGCTTCCCTCAGTACCCCTGATTCAGGGATCAGTGGAGTCTGGGAGGCTAGGGGAATTCCATCACATCCCCTGCGAGAAGCCCCACTACGCAGGGCTTTGTGGTGTTTTTTATTGAAAGCCCTTCCTGGTCCTTATAGCAGTCCAGGAAGCCATATTTGTAATCCCAAGGAAAAGTTACTGGAATTCTAGTGAGTTATTCCATCTACCACTTCCAGTGCAACCCATGATGAGAACAAAGACACTAAGGCATATTTGTAGTTGTAGGACAAAAAGGGGATCCTAAATCCAGCTAGGATGATGGCTAACCAAAATAAAGGCTGAACCCAGGTTTTATTAATCCATGAAGAAGGGAGTGACTCAGGGTGAATGAGTGTGAGATTGGCAGGAAGTATGTGAGTGTCGTGAGCTGGGCTGGGTAGGAGATCTGAAATTACCTCTGCAGTATGCAGAGAGAGATTCAGAAAGAGTTATCGGCGTTACATAATTCGAGGCAGTATCTAATGTTTTGGAATCAGTGCTTCAGCTCTGATGTGTAATTTTTTATGCCCCAAGATGTCAGAGCCTCTTTTTCTCTAGGTTCAATCCCAGCCACAGTGTGGACCATGGCTCTCCCTCCTGCCCAGCTCATGCAAGCTTCTTGGGAGCTACAGGGTGGGGCAACACTGACCTGTTCCCTTGCTTCAAAGGCTACACATCATCACCTCAGCTAGATAGATTTGCATTGCTTAAACCCAATGGAGGGGATAAGGAAAAGTCCTAGCCAGCTCTGTACATGTCAGTATGAGGAAATAGGGTCAGGTTTAGCCAAAATGGAGATAATTGCTTTTTTTTTTTTTTTTTTGTACCCAGAATTGAGCTCAGGGCCTCAGGCTTGCTGGGCAGGCGCTTGTGCCACTGAGCTATATCCCCAGAGGAGTCGTCCAGGTGGTCCTCCACAGTTTCTGCCATTGAGAATTGTATTTGGCAGCATTTTCCTGTTCTTTATTAGTTTGTCACTCTTGGCTGCATGTAGCCCATCATTTGAATAATTCTCTATTGTTAGTAAGTTGTTTTGACGCTGCTAGGGAAAGGATGTTTCATAGACCATCCCAAGTGTTCTTAAGAGCTATTCTAGCATGGTTCCTTCCTCTTAACTCTGATTATTTCCTGATAAACTCTTTTGTTCAAATACTAGGTCAAAAGCATGAACATTTAAACCCTCCTTAACATGCACCAGGAGTACAGGAAGTGCCCTGACATAGTACTATCACTGAGGGGGCAGGGTTATGCCTCAGTCAGCCTCACACCTCCAGGCATAGTGACTCTTGAGGTGTCACTCTGAGGGGACTGAAGAGAGAAGTGACAGAAGGGGCAGCTGCCTGAGGTAGTAGAGTCCTCTCTTCTTGGGCTGTGTCCTGAGTCATGACTGGTGTCACCAACCAGGCAGCAGCCTCTTTTAGGGTGTGTCCCCACAGCTTTAGCCTTTCCACGAGAGGGCCCATCTTTCAGGGGCTTCTGGTATGGAAGATAGGGCATCTGGACCTACAGCCAATGGAGGTGTGAAATGACTATATGAGAAGTATGGAATCTAGGACCCGATGACACCCAACTTTTCTGCTTCCTAAGCATGAGACCATGAGGATAGCACTTTGTTCTCCCAGGAACCTTATGTTAAATAACTTTATTCTGAAAAGTATACTCATATTCTTACATTTTTAAAAAGTAAAATATCACCATTCTGTCTGTGACTCAGTCACAGTTTGAACTTGGACACCTAGAATATATTTTTGACCCTCTATTTTTGAAGTAAATGAGTAAATATACAGAGAATAAGTGAGTTTGGCATATGTTAAATGTATTTTGTGTGTGTCACATGACATAACACACTTTTAAATAAGTATTAAATCTTTAGCCAACCATTTATATTAACTGGTTTACACTCACTTCCTCCATAAAGGAGAACCAAAGTAGCAGATGTACTTATAGGTGCATTTTGAGGTGAGTGAGTGACCATGAGGAAGCACTGGAAATTGGTGAAGGAGAGGCCGGAACCTTATAAGGTTCAGAGAACTGGGGCAACCTGATAATAAAAGAAACAAAATAACTTTGACTTCTGTCACATTGGCTCCATTCCTGGAGAAGGCAGAGTCTTCTTTGCATGCGTGAAAAGTGCCAGTGAACTCTTATCCTATAGCTGCCAATCCTAGCTATTGGAAAGTTCAGAGTCCGCCCGGGCTGGCAGTCCACTCAAGTAAGAAACCTAAAATCTGCATGGTAATCTTGCTTTGGAAAAGTATCTCTCATTATCTCCCAGTGAATGTCCAAGTCAGGCACTGTCACCTAGAGGCATTTTGAGATAGGAGCTGTTGCAGCGATGGCTTTCAGTGATAACAAGTAGCCCACTGCAGCACATGTGCCGTAGGTTCACCACCAATGAGCTATTTTGAGTTCGGAATTCTCTAGAAGTCAGAAACCCCTGTATATTCCTATTTCTGGGACCCCATAGATATTCCTCTGTACAGGCTTGGAGATAGCTGCCTCACAGACTCAGCTAGTCCCATCAGAGTGACTGGACCTAAGCACTTGTGAGTACCCTGCACTAGAGAAGACGGGTATTATGACATGGAAGAGGACAAAGGATGACACTCTCAAATAGCGGGAGACAGAGACACTAACCCTGTGAGACCCTCTGCCCTGCACACAGGGCGGTGCTGAGAGTGCTTTGACCAGTTCCATGGCGCTAACCCTTGTCTCACCTGTGGGCACACGTGACCAAGGAGGCCCCCAGCGAATTTTCCTTCACCTCAGCACAGTTCTGTTCCTAAGATAACTGCCACTGAGGCA
This sequence comes from Cuniculus paca, assembly GCA_004365215.1. Lineage (NCBI taxonomy): Eukaryota > Metazoa > Chordata > Mammalia > Rodentia > Cuniculidae > Cuniculus > Cuniculus paca. The sequence continues at coordinate 4,262 of RJWT010038893.1, read as the reverse complement.
GAGAGGAATACCAAGGTTCCTGCTGCGACTCGGCCCACAAACTTTATCTGACCATGCAGTGCTGTCAGGACTGGGTGTGACAGCCACAGAGAGGGTACTGTGGTTTCATGACTGCCTCTCCCCATGCTCAGTCTGGGCCAGCATGCTATGCCATGGGCCAGTCAAAGGATAAGTGCTTTGGTCACCTCACCATTGCAGGGGCCCCCATTGCCCAGCGGCGTTGGCTGAGTAGCAGAGCTGCATTCACAGTGCCCATGGAGCTTCCATTGCCTAATTGGAGCCCCCCCACTCCCATTATAGGACTAGGCACATAGTAGGCTCCTAACACCCATTGTTGTCTATACCTGCCTAAACTGCTAGAGTGTCCCCTACTCTTGTGTGGCCCACGGAGACACTGGGTCTCTCCAACTCCATTATAGTGTACACTGTGGTCAAAGTCATTAATTACAGCCAAAGTGGAAGATAGAATATATTATGGTACCCAGCTAGAATCAAATCCAACTTTATATAACAAACTGACACATCAACAAACATCTTCAGGAGAAAGACTTTTTAGGCCATCTATCAAAGTGTTAGTTTTGAACCACGAAATTTGTAGATCTCAATGTAGGAGCACAAGAAATATGAAAAAAAAAAGATACCTCTAGCAGAACCCAACTCTTTAGCAACAGATTCCAAAGAAATAAAAATGGATGAAATGCCTGTTAAAGGATTTAAAAGAATAACTATAAAAAGCTCAGTGAGCTCCAAGAGAATACAGATAAACAGTTAAGTGAAATTAAGGAGACAGTGCAGGATATGAATGAGAAATTCAGCCAAGAGATAGATTTTGAAAAAGAACCAAACAGAAATTTTGGAAATGAATTTAATTTTAAAGGGGGGGGCATTGAAGAACTCAACAACAAACTAGATCAAACAGAAGAAAGACACCTGAACTTGAAGGCAGATGTTTTGAAATATCCTAGTCAAGGAGGGAGGGAGGGAAAGTAAGAGAGTAAGAGTGTATATGAGAATTCTAGACTTATGGGACACCCTTAAATGAATAAACAACTGCATTTTCAGAATACCTGAAGGTGAGAAAAAAGTTAAGAATGTAGAAAATCTGTTCAATAAAATAATCTTGAGAAAGATATGGACATCCATGTATAGCTGCTTATAAGACCCCAATTAGAAAATGACCAGAAAAGACCTTCACCATGGCATATTATACTTAATGTGTCAAAAGTGAAAGACAGGGCCCAGGATATAGCTCAGCAGCACAGGCACAAGGTCCCAAGTTTGATTCCTGGTACCAGAAAAAGAAAAAGTAAAAGACAGTTTTAAAATAGGTAAGAGAAAAGTGCCAAATTACTTTTAAGGGTATTCCCATTAGACGAAAAGTAGATTTTTCAGCAGAAACTCTGCAAGCCAGAAGAGAATGGAATGGCATACTCAAGGGAGACCTATATCCAGAAGTGAAAGACACCATGGAAGCATGTGAAAGTGTAAAACTCACTGGAAGACTAGAGACACAAAATAGAAATAGAAAAAAGATTTGAACACTACCAGTACGGTAAACCATCAAACCACAAAGATGCAAAACAACAGCGAATATTCAGAACAACTAAAAATCAACAAAATGATGAGAATAAGTCTTTACCTAGCTGGGTGTGGTGGCACACTCCTGTAATCCCAGCACTCAGGAGCCTGAGGCAGGAGGATCATTGCAAGTTTGAGACCAGCCTCAGCTACAAAGTGAACCCAAAGCTAGCCTGAACTGCATAATGAGACCCTGTCTCAAAAAGACAAAAAAGTCTTTACCTATTAATAAAAACCTTAAGCATGAAGACTAAAATTTCCAGTTAAAGATACAGACTGGGTGAATGACTAAAAATACAAAACCCAACAGTATACTGCTTACAGGAAACTCACTTCACCAGTATAGGCACACACAACTGAAAGTGAAAGGTTAGAAAACGATATTCCAAACAAATGGAAATCTAAAACCAGGAAGATTATCTGACACAATAGATTTTAAGAAAAACTGTGAGACAAGGTCACTATCAATTTAACAAGAAGATTGAATGATTGTAAATCTGTGCCTAATACTAGAGCATCAGTTATATAAAACAGTTTATTAGACCTAAAGGGAGAAATAGGATACAAAACAATATCAGGGATTTCACCACACTACTTTTATCAATATACAGATCATCCAGACAAAATCAACAAAGAAAAATCGGCTAAACTACACTCTAGATCAAATGGGCTTAGTAGATATTTATAGAACATTTGATCCAATGGCTGCAGAATACAAATTATTTTATCTGCACATGGAACTTTCTGTAGACTGGATAATATATTAAACCACAAAACAAGTCTGAAGTTAAAAAACTGAGACCATATCCTATATTTTTTCTGATTAGAATGCAATACAACTATAAATCAACTGCAAAAGAAATTTTAGCAATTATGAATAGACACTGAACAACACTTTTTTTTTTTTTTGGTACCAGGGATTGAACTCACAACCTCACGCTTGGCAGGCAGGTACTTACGCTGCTGAGCTAAATCCCCAGCCCCACATTTTTGAATGAACAGTAGGGTGATTGAGTAAGTCAGAAGGGAAGTTTAAAGATTTTTTGAAACAAATGAAAATGAAAACACACCAAAATTAGTGGAATGCTGCAAAAGCAGTACAGTGCTTGAGGGAAGTTAACAGCAATGAGCGCCTACATTAAAAAAGGCAAAAATTTCAAAGAGACAATCAAACGATGCATTTCCAGGACTTAGAAAAGCAAGAACAAACCCAAAATTAGAGAAATAACAAAGTTCAGAGCAGAAATAGATGAAATAGAGACTTTAAAAAGTACAAAAAAATCAGTGAAACAGAATTGGTTCTTTGAAAAGACAAAATTGACAAAACTTAAATTAGTCAAGATACAAAAGACCCAAATAAAGTTAGAAATGAGAATGAAAGCATTACAACTGATACCACAGACTAGGAATTATGAAAAACTATGCTAAAAATTGGAAAGTCATGAAGAAATGTGCAGATTTTTAGAACAACCTACCTAAATTGAACCATGGCAAGAAATTCCAGTAGACCAATACAAAGTAATAACATTTAATTGGTATTGAAAGGTCTAACAAAGAAAAGACTAGGACTGGATAGCTTCATGGCTGAATTTTACCAAACCTTGAAAGAACTAAAAAGAACATCAAGTCTTTCCACACTCAGAATTCAAAGGAGAAAACCCTTCCAAAAACATGCTGTGAGGCTAGCATTTCTGTCATTAGAATGAGAGGACACACACACACTGTACAGACTATCGACCAGTATCCTTGTTGAACATCAATGCAGAAGTTCTCAACATACTAACAAATCAAAAGTTAGAGGCACATGAAAAATGATTGTTTACCATGATCAATTTGGCTTCATCCAAGAAATCCAAGAATGGAATATTTAACATATACAAATCAGTAAATGTAACACATTACATCAACAGAATGGAGGATAAAAATCACATGATCATCTCGGTAGATGCAGCAAAAGCATATTTGATAAAATTCACTATCTGTTCGTGATAAAAGCCACAAGCAAATTGGATATAGAAAGATCATGCTTCAGCCAGGCACAGTGGTGTTCACAAACAATCCCAGCATTCGGGAAGCTGAGGTAGGAGGATGGCTGTGAGTTCGAGGCCAGCCTGGGCTCCATAGGGAGTTCAGGAACAGCATGAACTACATAGATCCTGTCCCAAAAAAAGAAAAGAAAATTGGCCTCAGCATAATAAAACCTGTGTATAACAGACCTACGTATGGCACATGTCATGTTGAATGGAGAAACGCTGAAAGTGTTTCCTCTAAGGTCAGGAACAAGACAGGGGTGTCATCTCTCACTGTTCTTACTCAATATAGTACCAGACATTTTAACCAGAGTGATTAAGTGAGAGGAACTAAAAAATAGAAATAGGGGAAGAGGAAGGCAGATTATCTCTGATTACAGATGGTGTGGTTATATAATGACATTTAGGTATAAAGAATAATGAAATATTGCCCCTTGGCAATAAACTGAATAGAACCAGAGGACATTATGTTAAAAGACTGGACACAGAAACAAATACTACTTGTTCTGAGTTGTAAAAACTAAAAAGTTGACCTGAAAGTAGAATAGTGATTGCTGAAGTTTGGGGTGTGTTAGGGGGGGATTGGATTTCATCGGTACATGAGTGCATACATGTATGGAAACCAAGTACAATAATATACGGTGACACAATTTA
>RJWT010038892.1:0-12794 GCA_004365215.1 Cuniculus paca | reverse complement strand
ATAGAAATCGAATTAGCTGCCGGGCGTGGTGGCTCACGCCTGTAATCCCAGCACTTGAGAGGCTGAGACAGGCAGATCGTTGTGAGTTCGAGACCAGCCTGGGCTACAAAGTGAGCTCAAGGCCAGCCTGAATGGCATAGTGAGACCCTGTTTCAAAAAAACAGGGCTGGTGATCTAGCTCAGAGGTCTAAGTGCCTGCCCGGCAAGCGCAAGGTCATGAGTTCAATCCCCGGTGCCACAAAAAAAAAAAAAAAAGAAATCGAATTAGCCATGACCAATGTAAATTACTCCCAGGCAAATAATAATCAAAATTCCAGCAACTCAGCATACTAACAGAATATTAAAAGCTGTTAGAGAAGAGAAACACATTGCCTATAAGTGAAAGCCCATCAGAATCATGGCAGACTTCTCAACACAAACCCTCAAATCAAGAAGAGCTTGGAGTGAAGTATTTCAAGTCCTGAAAGAAAACAACTTCCTATCCAGATCAATGTACCCTGCAAAACTATCTTTCAAAATTAATGGAGAAATGAGATACTTTCATGACAAAGAACAACTGAAGAAATTCATTAACACCAAACCAACCCTACAAAGAGTACTGAAAGATACTCTAGACACAGATAAAAATGATCACAATTCCAAGAACAACAGCAGAAAGAAGAACAACAAGCAGGGCAAGCAAGTAAACAGAAGGAAAAAAGCAGGGAACCAACAGTGGGAAAATAACATGACAAAGATAAGCCAATACATATCAGTTATAACCATCATTGTAAATGGCCTCAATTCACCAATCAAAAGAAATGAATTGGCAGAATGGATCAAGAAACAAAATCCAACAATATTCTGATACAAGAAATACATTTAACTCAAAAGGAAATTCATAGACTGAAAGACAAGGGATGGAAAATGGTACTCCATGCAACAAGAACCCAGAAAAAACAGAGATAGATATTCTGTTTGCAGACAATCTGAACTTCAATCCAAGAGTGGTCCAAAGAAATAAAGAAGATCATTATGTACTTATTAGGATAAAACTTCAAGAGAAAGAGATAACAATCATAAATATGTATCCACCAAATACAGAAACACCCAATTATATAAGACAAATGTTAATAGACATGAAAAATCAAATAAGCTATAACACAATTGTAACAGGGGACCTTAATACCCTATTGTCACAAAGAGATAGATTAACTAGACAAAAAAATCAGCAAGTAAATATCAGAACTGAACCAAACCTGTGAACAAATGGACTTAGCAGATGTTTACAGAGTGTTATACCCAACAATATCAGAATACACATTCTTCTGAGCTGTACATGGGATGTTCTGCAATATAGACCATATACTAGCCCACAGAACACACTTAAGTAAATGCAAAGGAATTGAAATTATCCCACATATATTACCTGACCACAGTGCAATAAAACTGGAAATTGATGGCAAAAGAAACTGCAAAAATTCCATAAACACCCTCCTGTGAATAGGTCACATATGAAATTAAAGAATAAATTAAACAATATTTACAATTAAACAAAAATACAGATACACAATACTGGAACCTGTGGGGCACAATGAAAGCAGTTCTAAGAGGGAAATTTATAGTGGTGAATTCTCACATCAAGAAAACAGAATGAGCACAAATAAACAACCTAATGCTGCATCTCGAGCTTTTAGAAAAAGAAGAGCAAGTCAAGCCCAAAGCCCATACAAGGAAAGAAGTTATAAAGATCAAAGCAAAAATTTACACAAATGAGACTAAGAAAACAATACAGAGAATTAATGAACCAAAGAGTTGGTTCTTTGAAAGAATAAAAAAAAATTGACAAACCCTTAGCCAATCTTATCCCTGCCACAAAAAAAAAAAAAAAAGGAAAAGACTCAAATTCATGCACTGAGGAATGAAAATGGTGAAATCACTACAGATACTGTGGAAATTCAGAGGATCAGCAGTACCTACTTTGAAAATCTTTACTCTCACAGGTTGGAAAACACAGAAGAAATGGTCAGATTCCTAGATACATATGAAATACCAAAGCTGAATCAAGAAGATATAAGCATTCTGAATAACCCAATACCAATTAATGAAATTGAAAATGTAATTAAAAACTTACCAACAAAGAAAACCACAGGTCATGATGGATTCACTGCTGAATTCCATAAGAAATTTAGAGAAGATTTAATGCAAATACTCCTCAAACTCTTTAATGAAATTGAAAGGGAAGCAATATTCCCTAACTCATTCTGGGAGGCAAGTATTACCCTGATACCAAAACCAGAGAAAGATCCAACCAAAAAGAACTACAGGCCAATCTCCCTAATGAACACAGACTCAAAATCTTGCTAGCATCAATAAGATGCTAGAAAATAGAATACAGCAACCCCTGATTTGAAATTATACTACAGAGTTACTGTGATAAAATCAGCATAATACTGGCAAAAAAAAAAAAAAACCAGACCTAGGGATCAGTGCAACAGATTAGAAGATGCAGACACAACTACAAACACACTCAGACATCTTATCTTTGATAAAGCAGCCAAACATGTTCACTGGAAGAAATATAGCCTCTTTAATAAATGTGCTGGAAAAACTGGCTGTCTACATGCCAAAGACTAAAACTAGATCCATGTGTATCACCATACACTAAACTAAAATCAAAATGGATCAAAGATTTAAATATTAAAACAGAAACATTAAATCTACTGGAAAAGAAAGTAGGTAAAAATATTGAAGACATAGGTATAACCAGAGAGTTCATGAATAAAACCCAAACTGCATGGGCAATATTTCAAAGAACCAACAACTGGTACCTCATCTTATTAAAAAGCTTTTGCACAGAGTAAAAAGACAACCCAGAGGTTAGGAAAAAAATTTAGCTGATTGTCCCTCAAAGAACTTCTGTATACAACATAAAAGAATTGAAAAAAATCAGATCCCCAAAATTCAAAGATCCAATAAAAAAATGGGCATCTGAGATGAATACATACTTCTCAGATGAAGAAATACAAATGGCAAATACATATATGAAAAAATGTTCAACATTATTGGTCATTTGAGAAATGCAAATTAAAACAACACTGAGATTTCATCTCACTCCAGAAATAATGGCTACTATCAAGAAATCAACCAATAACAAATGCTGAAGAGGATACAGGGAAAAGGAACCCTTTTCCACTGTTGGTGGGAGTGTAAACTGGTGCAACCACTGTGGAAATCAGTATGGAACTTCCTCAAAAAGTTAGAATTAAAGATACAATTCAACCCAAGTATTCCCCTTTTGGGTATCTTCCCAGAAGAATTAAAAACATACCACAGTAATATATGTGCACCCATGTGTATAGTAGCACGATTTGTAATAGCTAAATCCTGGAGACAACCCAAGTGCCCCTCAACCAAGAATGGATTAAAAAAGGTGGTATTTTTATACAATGGAGTCCTACTCAACCATAGAGAAGAATAAATTTGAAACTTTTACAGGTAAATGGATGCAACTTGAGACTATACTCATTAGTGAAATAAATTAGACTCACATGTATAAACATCATATTGTCTCTCTGGTGTGAGAAACTGAAAGAGTAAATAAGGTCTAAAATGTACAATAGATATTGTGAAATGGGAAGAAATTGTTGAAAAGGAAAAAGGAACTAGGATGAGTAAGAGGGGAAAGGAAGGAAGGGAAGAGAGAAGAAATGCAAGTTAGTTATACTATTAGTGTCTCTTAGTTCATAGAAAAGAAAGGTTTGCACTCATATTAAGTATGGAATTTTTATGCCCATATTTTGTACTCTGGGTAACTACTTTAAAGATAATAATATGCAACATATTAACTATTGTTATTCTCCTATCATCTTTTTATGAAATTTTGTTTTACATGGATTTTCCATAAAATAAAAAAAGATAATGTGGCAAGCAGAGTGTGATGGTGCACACCTGTAATCCCAGCACTAAGGATGTTGAGGCAGGAGGATCACTGGCAGTCCAAATCAGCCTGGGCTGAACTACACAGTGAAACCCTGTCTCAAAAAAAAAATTAATAAATAAAATAAGGTGGTTGAGTATGTTTGAAGTTGTTTCTGCATCTTCTATTCTGTTCCACTGATCCTCAGGTCTGCTTTTTGTTTGTTTGCTCTGCAAGTATCATACTGTTTTTATCATAGTAGTTTCATAGTATAATTATAAGTCATGAATTATGATTCCCCTGCCTTCCCTCTGTTGCCCAGAATTATTATTATTTTTTTTTGGCGGCACCAGGGATTGAACTCACGACCTTGTGCTTGCCGGGCAGGCGCTTAGAGTGCTGAGCTAGATCCCCAGCCCTGGTGTTTTTGAGACAGGGTCTCACTATGCTGTTCAGGCTGGCCTTGAGCTCACTTTGTAGCCCAGGCTGGTCTCGAACTCACAACGATCTGTCTGTCTCAGCCTCCCAAGTGCTGGGATTACAGGCGTGAGCCATCACGCTCGGCTGCCCAGAATTATTTTTGCTATTCTAGTTCTCTTCTGGTTCCAAATAAATTTTAGGATTGTTTTCTTTACTTCCATGAGGTATGCTATTGGTATTTTGATCAAGATTGCATTAAATCTGTGTAACAATTTTGGGAGTATGGCCATTTTTTCTATACTGGTTCTTCCTACTCAAAAGCAAAGGATATCTTTCCATTTTCTGATGTCCTCTTCAGTCTCCTTTTTCAGAGTGCTGTAGTTTTCAATGTAAAGGTCTTTTACTTCCTTCATTAGATTGATTCCTAGGCTTTTTTTTTTTTTTTTGGATACTGTTGTGAAAGGCATGGTTCCCTCAGTGACTTTTTATTAGTGTACAGGAATGTTACGGACTTTTGAGTGTTGACTCATATCCCACTATGCTACTGAATTTAGTTATTAAATCTAGAAGTTTTTGGTGGAGTTTTTGGGGTCTTCTATGTAGAGTATCACGTCATCTGCAAATAATGATAATTTAACTTCTTCCTTTCTTACTATTCTTTCTTTCTCTTGTCTAATTCCTCTGGCTGATGTTTCCAGAACTATTTTGAATAGGAGTGGTGACAGTATACATTCTTGACTTGTTCCTGATTTTAGAGTGAAAGCTTTCCATTTTTGACCATTAAGTATGATATTGGCTGTTGGTTTGTTACAGATGGCTTTTATCAGATTGAGGTAAAGGCCATCTATTGTGATTTTTTTGTAGGGATTTTATCATGAATGAGTGTTGGACTTTGTCAAATGCTTTTTCTATATCTACTTAGATAATCATGTGGTTTTTGCCCTTGGTTCTTTTATTATTGATTTGCATATGTTGAATCATCCCTGCATCCCTGGGATGAATTATATTTGGTTGTGGTGTATAATCTTTTAGTGATTTGCTGCATTCAATTTGCCAGTATCTTATTGAGGATTTTTGAGTCTATGTTCATTAGGGAGATTGGCCTGTAGTTGTCTCTTTTGGTTGCTTCTTTAGTTTTCGTATCAAGGTAACACATGCTTCCAGGAATGAGTTAGGGAGTATTGCTTCCCTTTCAATTTCATTAAAGAGTGTGAAGAGTAGTGACAGTAAATCTCTAAATTTCTTGTGGAAATCAGCAGTGAGTCCATCAGGTCCTGCATTTTTCTTTGTGCATAGATTTTTTTTTCTTATTACTTCTTTAATTCTATTGACTGGTACTGGGGTATCTAGAATTTTTATATCTTTCTTCATTCAGTTTTGGTATTTCATATGTATCTAGGAATCTGTCCATTTCTTCTGCATTTTCCATCTTATTAGAATACAGTTTCATGAAGTAGGTATTGATAATCTTCTGGATTTCTGCAGGATCTGTTATGATTTTACCCTTTTAATTCCTAAGTTCATGGTTTTGAGTCTTTTCTTTCCTTTTTTGATAAGGTTGAGTAAGGATTTGTCAATTTTATTTAATCTTTCAAAGACTAATTCTTTGATTCATTGATTCTTTGTATTGTTTCTTACTCTCTACTGCATTAATTTCTGCTCTGATCTTTGTAATTTTCTCCCTTGTACAAGCTTTTGTTTAATTGTAGAAACTGTCTAATTTCTTCTTTAATTTCATCAGTGATCCATTGTTTGTTCAGGAGGGTGTTATTTACTTTTAATGTGTTTATGCAGCCTTTATGGTTTCTTATGCCATTGATTCTAATTTCATAGCACTGCACTCTGCTAATACGTATGACACGATTTCAATTCCTTTGTATTTACTTAAGCATGTATGTGATCTATTTTGGAGAGCTAGTATGTGACTAGTATATGATTTATTTTGGAGAACATCCCATGTGGAACTGAGAAGAATATGTGTTGTGGTGTTATGGGTGGAATGCTCTGTAGACGTCTACTAAGTCCATTTGTCCAAAGGGTTGTTTTAGTTCTGATATTTCTTAGTTGATTTTTTTTGTCTAGTTGCTCTATTTGTGACAGTGGGGTTTTGAGGTCCCCCACTACAACTGTGTTAGTGCTTATTTGACTTTTGATATCTGTTAATATTTGTTTTATATAGTTGGGTGCACTGGCATTTGGTGTATTATATATTTATGATTGTTAACTCTTCCTTTTGGATTGTTCTCTTTTACGAGGATGTAGTGACCTTCTTTGTCTTTCTTAATCAGTCTTAGTTTGAAATTCACTTTATCTGCAAATACAATAGCTATCCCTGATTTTTTCTGGGTTCCTGTCACATGGAATATTATTTTCAATCCTTTGACTTTCAGTATATGAATTTCTTTTTGAGTTAAATGTATTTCTTGTTTGCAGCATTTTCTTGGATCTTGCTTCTTGATCCATTCTGCCAATTTAATTCTTTTGATTGGTGAAATGAAGCCATTTACATTGATGGTTACTATTGATAAGTATTCACTTATTCTTGTCATATTATTTTCCCATTGTTGGTTCCCTTCTTCTCTCCTGTGTTTAAATTGCTTGCCTTGACTGGTGGATTCATTCCATTGGGCCTCGAGGAATTGTAGTCGTCATTCTCTCTTTCTAGAATGTCCTTCAAAATAATTAGAGTGTGGTTTGGTGGTCAAGAAGTTCTTCAAGTGTTCCTTGCCATGGAAGTGTTTTATTTTTCCATCAATTTTGAAAGATAATTTGCAAGGTGTATCAACCTGGGTTGGATGTTTTCTTTTATGGCTTGAAATATTTCACTCTGAGCTCTCCTTGACTTAAGTGTTTATGTTGAGAAGTCAGCTATGATTCTGAAAGGCTTCATAAGTGACTTCTTTTCTCTAACAGCTTTTAATATTCTGTCCTTATGCTAGATTTCTGAAATTTTGACTATTGTACACCTTGGTATACTTTTATTATGGTTAATTGGATTTCTATATTCCTCACTTATCTTTATGTCAAATTATTTTTCCCCACTTGGGAAGTTTCCTGCCATTACTTCTGTGATCAAGTTTTTTATGTCATTCACACTATCTCCTGATTTTTTCATTGACTCTGATAAATCTTATGTTATTCTTCTTTGCAACATCCAGCAGCCATTTTGTTGATTTTTTATGGCCCCCTGCTGTTTTTAATAAATCTTTCCTTTCATGATTGCTAACTGCAAACCTGTCTTCTAGAACTGATGTTCTGTCCTCATGTTGGTTCATTCTGTTCTTATACTTTCAGTGTATGTTTTGTTTTATTTTTTGAGACTTGAGACAGGGTCTCACTATGCAGTCTAGGATGGCCTTGAGTTCACTATGTAGCCTAACCTGGCCTTGAATTCATGACAATCCTACTGCCTCAGGCTCCCAAGTGTTGGGACTACAGGTGTACATTACCACACCCCACTCAGAACTTTTAATCTCCTAGATATCAATTTGAATCTGTTTCATGGATTCCATTTCTTTCCTATGTTTGGCATTCATGGTTTCCATTATTTTCCTATTCTGGATAGAAAGGTATATGGCAAGGACTGTTTCCTACCCAGTATCTACTCTCCCTTCTTCCTTAATAACAGACCTCCCAAATTGTATGACGCTTTAGGACCTATGCTAAGTGAAATAATCAGTCACAAAAGGACAAAAACTATATGACCCTACTTACGTGAGGTACCTACAGTGGTCAAATTCATGGAGACAGAAAGTAGAATTGTGGTGGCCAGAGGTGGAAGGGAGGAAGGAATAGGAAGATGTTTAATGGGGAAAGAGCTTCAGTTTTGCAAGATGGAAAGTTTTTTAGATGAATGGTAGAGACGGTTGCATAACAGTTTAAATGTACATAGTTCCACTGAACTGTCAATTTAAAAATGGCTAAAGTGAAGCCCAGTGTGGTGGCACATACCTATTGTCCTAGAACTCAAGAGGCTGAGGCAGGAGGATCTCAAGTTCAAAGTTTAAAACAGCAAGATTCTGTTTTAAAAACAAAAAATGGTGGCTAATATGGGACTAAAAATGTAGTTCACAGACAGAGTGCTTGCCTAGTACATGTGTGGCCTTTGGTTTGATCCCAGGAAAGAAAAGTAAGTCAGAAAGACTCACATATGAGGGACAGAAGGAAGCAAATACAGATACATGTGATCTTAGAAGTAGAAAGAGAGAGAGGAAAATGAAGTAATGAAAATATTTGTAACATGATTTTAAAATTTTTGGAAAGTAGCAATGAGGGAGAGAGGGAGAGAAACAGAAACAGAGGTCATTCCACAAACTCAAGCCAATTGTTTTGATAACAAAAAGACCTGTGAGTTAGCAACAAATGGGAGACTGAAATGGCAGGAGGTAACCATGTAAATTGGATTTTTCAAAGCCAGCCAAAGGAAATGTCCTGTACAACAAGACTGAGCCCACACAAAGTACATCCCAAGCATCTCTTCTTTTGTCATCTTTTTCAAAGTCAAAGGCTGCTGGCATAAAGTTCAATGGAGAATCCATCAATTCAAAATGAGTTTCTTCCTAAGGTAAAAACTCAGCAAGGGTATTTAAATGTTCTTGTAGCATACTGGGAAAATACCAACCAAGAAGAAGTTAAAAGATGGTCCCAACAGAGAAGTGATCCTAGAAAAGAAGTTTCACCACCTCAAAAAATTCACTCCACTTTGCATTCACTTGGAAGATGACATTTTATATGTGAGCCATCTGTGGTTCCTTTAAGAACTGAGGCGTGTTGAAAAAGATCTTGGCTCAACGTCTAGATCCCCTTAGAGATGAAATTATTTTCCTACAGCAAAATACCTTCAGAAGACTCGAGACAGAAGGTGAGACAGGAGATAAACTAACTGAATAGAACATGAAATGGAGCAGCACCATGCAGGAGTGAGAGAACAGAGCAGCACTCAGAGTTGCCAAAACATTCCTAAGATAGAAGGTTCCCTTGGACCACTGTGCACAGCTCTGTAATAACCAAGTATGAATTCTGTGATGGCACAGCACCAGGGTAGCCATAGTGGGAGAGATGCAGAGATTAAGAGCTTGTAGGAGAGATGTAGATCAAGAGCTCATTGAAGAGATGCAGAGATCAAGAATTCATTGGAGAAAAGAAGTTAGAATCAGCAGTGACCATGAGAATGAGACCAGGAAGGCCTTCAGCAACATTTAGGGTGCATTACTGATGTGATTTGAGTGTCCCCTAGAAAACCCATATTGAAACTGAATTGCCATTGTGATGGTATTTAGAGGTGAGACCTTCAGTAGAAAATTAGGCTATGAGAGCTCTGCCTTCATTATTGGATTTACTGTTATCAGAGGAATGGGTTCATTATCAGAGTGGGTTCCTGATAAAAAGGTTGAGTTTGGCCCTGTCTCTTCTCTGTCTTGCACATACTTACTGTTCTATCATGTTACAATGCAACATCCAGGTCATGATCTTAGATGACCCAGACCTAAAAAAACCTATTGTTATGAGCCAAAAAGCCTCCTTTGTTTATACATTACCCAGTGTATTAGTCACCTTCCTGTCACTGGGACAAAACACCCAAAACTCACACCTTAAAAGAGTTAAGGCTTATTGTGGTTCATAGTTTTCAGAGGATTCAGTAGTAAATCCCCTACTGAGGGGATATTTACAGTTCTCTAAGGCGGAAATTACATGGAGAAAGAGATGGCGGAAAAGAGCTTCTTGCTCCAGGGCAGCCAGGAAGCAGAGGGAGAGAGAGAGAGAGGAAGAACCAGGGATACAAATACCCTCTTCCAGGTAACATCACCATGACCCACCCCTCCAATCGGGCCTCACCTATCAATAACACATTCAGTTACTGAATTCATCAATGGATGAAGCCACTGATGAGTACAGGATCCCCATGATGCAATCACCTTACAAACACATGAAACTTTTGAGGAGCATTTTAAATCTAAATGATAATACCCAGTCTGTGGTATTCTATTATAGTATTGAAACCGGACTAAGACAATTGTCATAAACAGCCGGCTTAAAGACTTGGAAGATGGCAGTGAGATAAGCAACAACAAATCAACCTCTCCACGTTCAGATGCTAGAAAATAACAACTTGGGGAAGAAAAGAAGGAGGGAGGTGGATCACCAGGAACCAGAGAGAATCTGAAGGGGAAATGGAAGCCCACTGACAAAGTGAAGAAACAGACCTCAGTGCAGAAAAAGAAAGGGGCAACTTGCACTTTTCCCCCAGCTCCTGGCTTCTGGCATGAGAAAGCAAGATTGAATCTACAGTGAGGGCAGGTGACTCCAGAGGCCTCCAGGGAGAAATGCACCAATGAAACAGAGCAGATGCTGTGAGGTACAACAGCTGACAAGTGACTCCAGGCCAAGCAACTGCAGTGTCTCCTGGAGGCAATGTTTGATTAAATACCATTTTAAGGAGGAGCCAATTGAACTGGGGACTCAGAGCAGCTGTGGATTGGCTTCATCTCAAGGCTCCTAGTGTTAAAAACCTACAGCGACTGGATGAGGGACAAGCATGGGAGACATCAGGGAGGATCAGAGAGCCATGGTCAAGCCAGCAAGAGACACCCAGACTATTATAAGCTAAACAAGTCAGACCCCAACCCCATGACCAGAGGTCACGATCAGCCTGAACGTCTATGGATTTGAAACTACCAGGGCAGGCACCCTGCCCTAATCCTACTGCAGGCTTGCTGGGATTATCCAATATGGATCTGGGCTCTGACTGCCTCCTTTGTCTAACAGTGAGACCAGAGTCACATTCTGAATTGGACACTACTACAAAACGGTAGATCCCAGAAGAGAACTATAGGACTGAAATCACAGAGAAATTCTTTCACTTTTGAGTAGTAGTAGTTGTTCTTCTTTTTCTGCTGCTGCTGCTGCTGCTGCTGCTGCTGCTGCTGCTGCTGCTGCTTCCTCTTCTTCTTTTGGGTTTTTTGGTTTTTTTTTTTTTTTTATGAGTATGAACATTATTTTTAGTTTCGTTTTGTTCTTGTTTTTTAATTTCTTTCTCTTCTGTTTTTTTCACCAGTTTACCAAGGCTTGGGCAATCTTCCTTTGTTGTTCAACCTTGCTTCTAATCTTTTTTCTTTTATTTCTTTATTTTTTCTTATTTCTTTTAAATTTTCTTTCTTGAGAGTAAAATCCCCTACTGAGGGGATATTTACTGTGTGTAACTTTATGATTTGTCTTAGATTTTGTTACTTAACTTTAAATCTTATACCTGTGGTTAAAGTGGGAAAGTAATAGTCATCACAGTTTGCCATTTTCTAGACTGTGATTAATGCTATTGTTATTACTAATTGTACTACTTTAGCCAAGGTGACATAGTTTTGTGACCAACTGATCTTCCTTATATGTGAATACCTAGATTGTCTAGGAGTCATGAACAATACTACACAGTTGTATCTTGGCTGATGAATTTAGTATGTTCCATGATTCTGTTTGCAAACCAAATTGGTCATGAACTGAATTAAATTTCCCAATAAGGTTCAATGTAAATAAGGTTAACTTGTCCTGACCCCTAAAAACATGGTCATGAATAAATTTTGGTCATGAACCAAATCAAATTTTCACATAACATTCAATGTAAATAAGGTTAATTCATTCTGAACCATATGTATTTTTTAACCACAAAAAATATGAAACAAAGTATAGTGGTATTTAGTTCATGAACACTTCTGTTTGCAAACAATTTGATTCTCAAATGAGAGCATTTAACAAAATTTTGCTTCTCTTTGCAAATTCCATATTGAGTGACAAACACAACCATGGCCATCCTTCCCACACAGACACAAACACGGCCATCTTTCCCCAGATCATAAAACAAATTAAGTTATGAGCTGAGGTACCACTGTACAACACGGTACAGTATAAGAGAGAGAATACTAACCTTGCTTGAGGTAACTTCTGGAATGGAGGACAGGGAGATGGGTGGGGAGGAAGTTATTGTTTGGAGGGAGAGTCCTCTGCCATAAGGACATTTGGGGAGCTCTCCTTTAGGTGTTTCCTCTATTTCTTGTCTCTTAGCTACAGGGTCAATTTTGATGAAAAATTCCATCCAGTGTCACTTGTTCTTTCCTGCACTGCATGACCCTCCAGATATGAGAGATCATGTTATCATTCATCAGATTCAACACTTTGTTTGTTACATTTATGTTGGCGTGGTGCCTCTCAAAGAAATCCTGGCACTCACTGCATTTTTTCATAATGGACTTTATCATATCCCTACTCACCTCCTCCCTGCCATCCTTGTCTTCAGTGGAATGCTCCTCAACAAGCACCTTCTGCTACTCACTCTGGAGTTCAGCAAATATTTCCATCATCACCTCCTCCTTATGGTCCTCAACAAGCTCTTCTATGTCTGCACTATTGATGTCCAGACCTATACTCTTGCCTGTGGATACAATCTCCTCCATTACCTGTGCATCAGATCCTTCAAAATCACATTCAA
>RJWT010038891.1:0-12771 GCA_004365215.1 Cuniculus paca | reverse complement strand
ATGGAAGGGTGCCTTCTCTCAGGTGGTGGAGATTTGGGACCAAATGAGATACATCTAATCCTAATCACCTAGGGACAAGATGCTTTTCATTCTGTACATCTTCAGAACAAAGTTCATTATTTCCTTGGGCTATTCTTCTCAATCATCAGTTTGTTCACATGAGTTTCCTAACATAATGGCCATACTGGAGGGGGTACTGCCCCGAATCCCCCATCCTGATCTCTAAACATGATGAAGGAAGAAAACACTTCACCCAATTACTGTAAGTTGAGGTTAGATAGGAGCTAGTACCATATCTGGTCTCAAGGTTCAGCTTCAAGATATAACCCTGTGTATTGAACACCCTGAGTGCCTGTGAAAACAACAAAATGGGGTGACTTTGCATGTCAAAACAGCAAGCCATCAATGAAGACAGCCCTCAAGACTGGTTCTGGCTTGGACTGGGCTCTTCAACCACCTTTATTCTTTCACTAAGCAGCAAAGACCAAGTCCCACACCAAACCAGTAGGCATCTGAGTCTGAACCCTCTGTAAACCGGTACCTCTGTGGATCTGTTTATGCTTCAGTGGTACCCAGTGAGTGTAGTGGGCAGTTGGGGGTGGAAACCTCTGCTGGGAGCCTGTAGGTTTGGAGGAGGCTCTCACACCGGCATGTGAACAGAGGGCTCTGCAAGTGTGAATGGAGGTGCCAAGAAGGGGTGAATTTTCTGAGCTTCACCATGTGCCAGAGTTCACCTGTTTTTTCTTCTGTGGTTCCTGCTGGCTTTCCTCTCTCCTTAGTGCTGACTGCAGTTCTAGGGGCTCTAGATCTGCACTTGTGTGCGTAGGTGTCTACAGCTTTCCTCCCAGAAGGAAGTGTCAGTGGAGTAGAGTAAGATTTGCTTGTTGCCCTCAGAAACAGGTGGGTTGAGAGATTTGGGGAGAATTTCATAGACCGCTATCACTTTGGGTAAATTTCAGACTGGAAGTGCCTCTGGCTAGTGGACAGTAGTAATCCAGATATTCTGGATTTCAGTGATGTTGAGACTCTCTGAGCCTCAGTTGTTTGATCTGAAAACAAGAGGGTGATGTCCTCCTGTAGGATAGGGCAGACATCCAAATGTGAAGGCAATGGCGATGGTTGTCTCTGTGATCGCAGTTATTTCTTGCATCAGACCCATTTAACAGATGAATAAACCAAAGTCTGGAAAGTCAGCACCTTGCTCTAGGTCATGTATTAGGTAGATGTGAAGGTGAAAATTCTAACCTTGGCATTTAGATTGCAGAGGCCACCGTCTTATTTGACAGATGAAATGTAGGAAAATGCTGTGGAAATGCAACCACACAAATTCAGCCAGATATTAATATTTTTAAGATTAGACTTGCAAGACAACCCACAGAATGGGAAAAAATTTTAGCCAACTGTCCCTCAGACAAAGGACATAACGAATTGAAAAAAAGAATCATGTCCCTAAAATTCAAAGACCCAATCCAAAAATGGGCATCTGAGATGAACATGTACTTCTCAGATGAATAAATACAAATGTCAAATAAATATATGAAAAAGTGTTCAACATCATTGATCATTCAAAAGGTGCAAATTAAAACAACACTGAGATTTCATCTCTCTCCAGAAAGAATGGCTAACATCAAGAAATTAATCAATAACAAATGCTGGTGGGGCTTTGGGGAAAAAGGAACTCTTCTTCACTTGGTGGGAGTGTAGACTGGGGCAACCACTGTGGAAATCAGTATAGAGATTCCTCAGAAAACTAGAATTGGAAGTCCCATTTGGCCCAGCTATTCCCTTTCTGGGTATCTTCCCAGAAGAACTGAAAGCATCATGCCACAATGATACATGTGCACCCATGTTTATAGCAGCACAATTTGTAATAGCTAAATCTTGGAAACAACCCAAATGCCCATCAATCACAGAATGGATTAAAAATGTGGTATTTTTATACAATGGAGTACTACTTAGCTATAAAGAAGGACAAACTTGAGGCTTTATAGTAAATGGATGCAACTTGAGACCATACTCATAAGTGAAATAAATCAGACTTACATATGTAAATATCATATTGTCTCCCTAGTGTAAAAAACTGAAAGAAGAGTAAATAAGATCCAAAATGTGAAATAGATATTGTGGAAATGAAAGGAGAAGAAACTGCTCAAAAGGAAAGAACAACTGGGATGGGGGAAAGGAGAAAACAAAGAAGGAAAAAAACTATATATACATATATATGTATATATATGATAGATAAGTTTATATTGTTCTCTGTTAGTTCATCAAAAAGAATCATCTGTGCTTTATTGTTTCATAATTTTTCATGCCTATGTCTTGTAATTTGAACAACTACTTTGAAGATAACTGTACACAATATATTAATCATTGTTAATCTCCTATTATATTGTTTTGAAATTCCATAACATTATTTTTCCTCTTTTTTCATTTTAAAATAAAAGATATATACTTTCAAAATTGATAGCTGAAGATGCCATCTGTGTATTGAAAATAAAATCTATGGGTTTATTGGAAGTCACAGCTGGTATTCATTCATTCTTTAGTTTATTCAGGAGAGGAGCTAAGTTTACACACTAGGTGCTGTGGGGACATTCATGAGATGTGAGGATGGTCATGTTTGAAGAACTGAGAAAATGAGGCTGGAATGACCTAAGTAAACTCTTCATTTTTCCAAAGGTCCTCCTCACATGCCTGAACAGGCCAAGATAAATCCGCCCTGACAGGCCAGACCGTCAGAGCCATGGGAGGCCCATTACATCATGCTGTGACAGTGATCCAGGGATTATGGATGAGCTGTAAGGATGCCCAAGCCCAGGGGGACTTGTAACCATCATCCCTCACCACCAGGAAAAGCAGCTGCTCACCCCGGGAACTCAGATTCTTTCACTCGTGGACCAACAGACCAGGGTCAGCCCACCCCTAGAGACTGCAGTGTCTGAGTAGCCAGTCTCAGATGGCTGAGAAATCTGCCTTTGGTTTCTATTCTTACAGCAAATATGTTTTTAAGGCACCTGTGTGTTAATTGATTCTTTCAACTTACTCAACAATCAGATACATAGTGTGCTGGGTACTCAGAGAGAAGATAAGCAAGGCTGTGAATCCGCGGATGGACAGGCTACACTGGGATCCCAAGATTCATGATTAGAAGGACACTAAGGTGGGTGCCTCCTCCAATCCTCAAATCCAGGAATACTGGAACTTCCACAGTTAAGAAAGGCAAATGCCATAATCTCACTGTTTTTAGTTTTCTGAGACTAAGAAGAAAAATACCTGAAAACAGAGGGGAGTGGGAAAACTTCCACAGACCCAGGGTCAAATTTTCATCTCATCAGTTATGTGAATTTGAGCTCAAATAAGCCACACAATGTCTGTGAACTTCAATTTCCCCAGGTATATGTAATATGTGGGATTTGATGTACAGAAGGGATTCTAGCCTCTATAATACTTCACAGTACTGAGTTCAGTGGAGAAATACCACCACCTCTTAACCTGCCCACTGTTTCTTCAAACATTCCCTTGTTCCTGTTTCTTCCTACCTCTGGGTTGCCCTAGTTTCTCTCTACATTTTAACTTCTCCAGAGCTCACTGCAAGGGGTGGGAGTAGGGGACTAGTTTCATCTTGTTGTAATTTAGTTTTCCTGAAATATTCATCCTTAGCGTTTATTACTGCTTGGTCTCTATCCCTTGGTGGCTTCCTGTACTCACACCTAATGAGTCTCTTAGCTTTTGCAAAATGTTTCTGCAAGGTCATGAGATCTCAGATTCCTAGGGCAATGGATTCACCTTAGACAGTGACTCACATAGAGTTGTACTCAGCAAACATGCAGTGACACTGCATGCATTCCCTTCATCCTGGACTTTTGGTATGGTCATAACAGATTTGGAGAGGGTGGCTTACATACATCTTGGGATCATGCATGCAGTGGGGTTGTGTGAATGCTCTTTCTGGGCCAGGTACTATCCTAGTCCTTTTCTGAAGTCATACAGTGAGGCTTACAGTGGCCACTTAGAAGGAACTCCTGTGTTCCTCACTTCACAAAGAAGGAATCAGTCTTGGCCACATTGACAATTTGCTCCAGGGTATGGCAGAGCTGAGTTCTAACCAGGTCTTTCTGGATTGAGATTTTGTTCATAACCACTATTTCTTATCTCTTTCCTACACCCCTAACTAGTAAGCAGATTTTGACATTCAGAGCAATTCACAAGGAGAGAAGATAGAACTTACACATGGGAGACTAGGTAAGTTAGCAATTAAATATAATCTTCCAGGACAGGATGGTGCTGAGTGAGTTTATGCCAGAGTGTACCACTGAAATAGTAGTTTGGATAAAAGGGGTTATTTAATCATCATACCTCCTCTGGGGATAAATGCAGTCCTTAAAACTACCATTACATTCAGGAAAAGAAAATAAGCAAAGAAACAAACAGCAGCTCACGTGTTCAAAACCTGAAGCAGATTTCCTGTTGCAGGGTCATTGTTAGTAAAAATATTTCTATAGAAGTTTCCCAAATTATAGACTTTTCAAAAATATTCATTGAGCTACACTGAGGTTATTTTAAGATGGATCTCTTACCACCCCCAAAAGATTGAAAGCCATTCAGAAACATGAATCATAGACCAATAACTTGGGATCCAGGAGAGTAACTACTGGTAGTTTATAATTCAATTTCAGTCTGAAATGAAGTTTAATAATACATAGAGTGGCCTCATTTTCCTCTTATTAAAGTGAAGGATAAGATTTCATGGATAAATTAGCTAATTTAATAGAAATATTTCAAATACAAGAGAAATAAAGGGCACAGATAACCATTGCAAGGAACTTTTTTTAAAAAAAGATATCATTATTTTTCAACTTTTAGGAAGCATGGAAGAATTTGAAGAAACTTCTTATAGAAGAGACCCTGTATTCCAACCTAAAAGGTTCTAAAGAAAAATAGACTGGAGGAAAAACAATCCAGATTTTCTTTTAAGTTCAACCTTGGGCAGCTCACATCCCAGGAACCTTGCACAGGGGCTACTGAGCAACCCCCTAACTATATGCAATTTCCCATCTCTGCAGTCATTCCTCCACTTTGCCAGCCAGCTGATCTCTCTAAAATACAACTCGCCTGACCATGTTACTCATTTGCTTAGAATTATCCAGCATTTGGTTCCCATCACATAGAGGACAAAGTCTAAGCTTTACATCCATCCAGTTTAGCTTCATGTGGTTTTCCATGTTCATCTCCTCTGCTTCTGATGAGTGTCAACTTGCTTGGCTGTCTGATACAGTCTCATATTTTAAGACTTCTCTAAATCCTCATGCCCTCTGTTAGGGCTCATAATGTTCCTTTTGGTGTTTGGATGAGAGGAAATATCTATTTTTGATAATTACATTGCAAGATGTTTCTTGGATTCTTCTTTTTCCTCATTTGTGATACTACCTTTGCTAGAAACTAAATTTCTTATCACTGGAAACTTTTCCATGTATTCTTCTGTTATGACTTGTATCTGGATGTCCCCCAAAAGTCTCGTGTGGTCATTGATGGGGCTTTTCAGAGGTGATCGGATCTAGAGTGTGTGATGCTGGTATCGAGGGTGTGTGATTACTAAATTAGCCCACTGATTGGTTTGGCATAGTTCCGGGTAGGATTAAGGGTGCCCCAACCTGGGTGTGAGTTGCTATCAACCCTAAGGGCAGATGACCTGGATAAAATATAAAGGACAAAGGGCTGGGGATTTAGCTCAGCAGCCTAAGTGCCTGCCTGGCAAGCACAAGGTTGTGAGTTCGATCCCTGGTCCTGCCAAAAAAATATATATATAAAGGACAGAAAAGGGCTAGTGTTGTCATTTGTCATTTGCTCGCTACTTGGTGCCTTCTGCCTGCCCTGCTTTACCATGGACAGTTTCTCCTCTGTGATGCCCCTCCACCATGCACCCTCCCTAGGAACCAGCTGACTATAGACTGAAATCTCTTCAAATTGTGAACCAAATAAACCTCTCCTCCTTTAACTTTAGGTGCTGGGTATTTTGTTTCAGCAATGAGAAAAGTAACTAAGACATCTTCTTTGTTACCTTTACAATTTTTTTTGGTACTGGGAAGAATTCAGGACTTTGCCCTTGCCACACAGGTGCTTGTGCCACTGGGTTATATTCCCAGCCCTACCTTTACAATTCTTTTCCTTACTAATTTGCTATTGAAGACCATATAATAGTATTTTTAAGGTTTTCTGGTATATTTGCTCAGGATTATTTTAGAATTAGTCTGTTTTGGTGGTGGTTCATCTAAGGCTTTGAGTGTTATTAGAAATAATATCAAAGCCTAAAATTAATTGAGAAGTGATCAAAATCTTTTAATTTTTGCTTTTTAATCAATATATGCTTGTAGCACATAATACTTACATTCCTCATGGGCAGTTGGCAGATATACATAACACTTCTTAATGATCAAAATCATTATAATTAGCTTTTATGTGGAGGAACCTATTTTTGCTTGATCTCTCTTCCTCTGGAGATAAATACTTAAGTGTGATGTTTTTCTCTCACTATATGGTTGTTGTAATGATGGTTGGTTTTGCTAATTTAAATGAAATTATTATTTTTAAATTTTTCTTGCCTATTTACATATCAGAAATGTAACATCTCAAGAGTGTTGTTCATTTTTATATGTGGCCACTTTACAACTTACCCTTCCTAGTTGCGATGCTGGGTTCAGCTTCGGCTGGTTGCTCTTTGCTTTGGTCTTTGTTCCGTTGGTTTGCTTGAGAGGACTCCACATGCGTCTTACAGCCAACTCTTCAGGCTCTGTACTTTCTGTTGTGTAATAGTGGACTATTCTCCATTCTTCATCTGCCCACTGAATAAACAGTTGACAGTGAAGATGTAGGTGGGAACTCCATGTGAAGTGCTTACCGGTATTGAGACCTCATGGACATTCAGTGGATCTTGCCTTGTTTTTGAAGAGACAATCATGTTCGTGAAAACAAGGACACATTTATCTCTTCTTTTGCAAAAGCCAGAACTCTTATTCCTGGTTCTAATTCTTCTGTCTATAGCTTTTAGAAGGATCATGTTGAGTTACTGTTAATGCCAATCCTTGTGTTCTCCATGAACATTAGTTGGGTAATTACTTCGGTCAAATATTACATATATATAATCATTAAACAATTTGCTGATTTTAAATTCTGTAGCACTCCTGAAAACTTCTACTTAGGTCATGGTGAGTTCATTCTTCAAACTATTTATCTGCAATACACATATTAAAGTTTTATGAAGACCTTCTGTCTTCTTAATGTACATGTTTGCCTTTTATCATACCCAGTGTTCCTTACATCATAAATCATCTTCCTGCAACTCTCTAGTCCTGTTTTGTGGAGATCGAATTTTCTTATATTCTTTTGCAAAACCTTTTCTCTTTCTTTAAAACATTCTTTGGGCTTCTGTAGCGTGGCATTGTCAGAGCTATCTTCTTTAAGAGTTCAGGAAAATGTTTTTCCACTCATATCACAGGATCCTTTTCCTAGATGCCATGTTCCTTTTTTTCCTGATCTTAATATATCTATTTCAAGAGAAGTGCCTTTCCAGGCCAGCATTGCCAACAAGGAGAGCTGTGTGCCCTCGGGCTTACCCATTGCTGCATATTCACAGCCACAACACAACCTCTTTCCGGACAAACTGCTGAATGTTGCTGGATTCAGAGTCCTGCCCAGGTATTTGCTTCCTAGGATTGATGGACAGGGGAAGGAGCTTTCATTTTCCCTTGGTCTGTACATGAAAGGCCCCTATCCTTTGGATAAAAAGCTCCACAAGTTCTGCCTGGCTCTTTTCCTGGGGAGTGTTTTCCCTCTAGTGATCACATCTTCAGGAGGCAGTGTGTCTTGGCTGTGCTTTACTTAGCTTTTCCATGGAGATGAAAAGATTGGAAGTGACTGAAAACAGTATCTGCTGATTTATGAAGCAGCACTCAAAAGCAGAAACAAGGCCACCCATTTCTCTGGTGAATGCTGACCTTGCTTCTCTGTTGTGGAGAGAGAGACAAATAAAATGAAGTACCACAAACTGAGGGCCACCAGAACAAAGTATCACAAGCTGAGCTGCTTAACATGGTGGAAATGTATGCTCTAAAAGGTTTGGATGACAAAAGTCTGAAATCAAGGTATAGGTAGGGCTGGATTCCCTCTGTAGGCTCTGAGATGATTCTTCCTCCAACTGTGGCAGCTTCTGGGATTTGATCTTCAGTGGTCCTTGTGTCACAGATACACCCCTCCTGCTCCGTCTCCATCTTCAGGTGGACTTTTCCTCGTCTACTCTGTTTCTTTTCCTTTTCTAACAAAGACAGCAGCATTGAGTATAGTGCCCAGCCTAGCGCAGTATAGCTTCTACTTAACGAATTGTCTCTGAAAAAATCATATTCCTATAAAAGGAGTCTTATCAAGGTTACAGAAAGAATTTATGGGCTCTGTTCAGTCCACTGCACCTGTTCAGCACCCATCAACCTGGTGAGGCCTCTTAGATAAAACCATGTCTGCAGAGATCAGCAATTCTTTTCCTTAGTCCAGTCACTTTGCCTTTAGGCAAATAGAAATTAACACTTATTTGATGTTTTCCATATTAGTCATTATCCTAAGTACTTTCACATGTATGAATTCATCAACTATAGTTAATAGGAATCCCTTCTTAATCCTGGCAATAGTTGGCTTGTCACGTTTGGTTTTCAGTGTAGTCTTAAGGCAGGAAATTTGAACTTTTTCATGTGGCCTCACTGGTATTTTAATAAAAATGGAAGGAGGTTGCACAGGGGTGATTAGATAGGTATTATTTTAGCCTGTCTCTTTAAGAGAAATTTGCATACCTACTTTTTGATTCCAGTTGTTTGCTTTTAAAATAATTAGTAGCCAGAAGAGCCTTATTTTTCAATTTCTACATTGAGACTGTGCAATTTCTGTACATGTTTGCTGTCATGCCACACTGATGCAACGTTTGTTGAGCACCGAGCAATCTCCCTGACACATTGTAGATGTTCAGTAAAGGTTTGTTGCATGCACACATAACTTTAATCTACTAGGCTACTTGTCTTGTTAAAGATAGACATCAATTGCATAACAGTGAACCTTTGCTGCTTCTCAGTGATCACCTATTTTTTCCCCCTTTAAACCATGCAGAATTTTTCAAGGAATCAATTCCAAGATTCATTCAGTTATAGTTTTACAAATTCACTTTGAATTGTTTTTAAAAATAAAGATCAATCACCTCACAGATTATTGAGCATGTGAAGTGATGAGTTTCAAGGTGGCTGGCTGTGTATACTCCTGGGAATCTCTGGTGCCAGTCTCACTGTGACAAGTGCCTGTGCCAACTTCCCCTCCTTTCACTGAGAGGGAGGGTGAGGGCCATGGCCAGCCTCATATCAGCATGTGTAGAAGCAGAATCTCACCTTGGGCTATGCAACCTATCCTCTAGCACTCATCCCACCTCCTTCCAGAGGTCACTTTGCCCAGGTCCACACTGGGGTCCCTGCGGGAACACTTTACCCCTACTCTTCTGACCCTGACATAAAAGATGCTTGCAGAGGCTAAAGCTATAGATTCCTGCACACAGAGAGAAACCCACAGTGGGGAGCTGGTATTTTTATGTAACATGGAAAAAATCCAGACTGCGCAGCTATGGACATCCACAAGCAGCTAACAAATGCAGCAGGCAGCCACCAAGCACTTGGGCAGGAGTGGAGAATCCCCAATTGGGATAGGAGGTTTGCACCGCCTGTCCCATCAGGATAGCGTCCAGCTGGGAATCTGCACAGAACCCATTCCCACTCTTCTGTGTCTTCTCCAAATAAGAGGGACACATAAACTTGTCACCTCGTTTTAAAATTGCTTCGAACTTAGTAACATTGTGGGTTATAAGTAACCCATTTATGGGAAGAGTTTTGATTTTTTTATTGAAGGTTGTGATATGATTTTCTTTTCTTATGCAATAATTGGATTTATTTGGAAATAAAGGTTGGTTTTACGCACACACACACACCATCTTAGTGTTACTCTCCTCATCCCTGAGACATAATACCCAACACCTACAACTTAAAGGAATAAGGTTTATTTTGGCCCACAGTTTTTAGAGGACTGAGTCTAGAGTTAGTTGGCTCCAAGGCAGGAAGGGTATGGTGGCAGGGTCTGGCAGAAGAAAGCTGGTCATAGTTACCAGGAAGCAGAGAGAAAAGGGGGAAACAAAGCAGGCATATACACCCTTCCAGGTTATGCCCTCAGTGGCCCACCACTAATTAGACCCCACCACTTAACAGCAAGTTAGTCATGAACTTATCAGTTCATCTACTGATGAGGATAGTGCCCCCATGAACCAATCATTTTCCAAACACTGGAGGCTTTTGGAGGACACCCCAGATCTAAATTGTAGCATATATGTAAATTAATAGAGTAGGTCAGTGATGGTGAACCTTTTAGAGCTTTCAGTGATACAGATGGCCCACTGTAGCATGCATGCCTTAGGTTTACCACCACTGGTGTAGGTGGCAGAACCATGCCATGATGGTGACAAGATAACTAGCCAGTTGCTATTTGAGATTTGAGAAGGTCCAGTCTGTGGTGGCGAACTTATGGCACACACGATGATACAGCGAGCTGTTTGTATCATTGAAAGCACTAAAAGGTTCGCCATCACTGGTCTAGAGGGGTTCAGTGCCCTTCCAAGTTTAGCATTTCACAGCTCAGAGTTCTCAGTGAAGAAATTGGGATTCAGATTACCATAGTGAGGACCAAGATTTGAACCTTTGCATCTAGAATGGGAATAGGTCCTGTCCATCTATGCTGCTTTAATGTAGTTCTGTGTTTGCAAAGTCCTTCTGTGTTCTAGTTCATTCCTTTAGCTGGATATGGTGAGTAGGATTTTTTGTGCAAGGCTCTTGCTATTTGACATCGTGTTTGCTTGTCAGTGATAGAGGCATCTGGCTTCATTTCTTGGTGCACACCTGTTGATTCAGGGCCACTTCTTCAGGTCTGGGTCCCAAAGGGGAGTTGAATCATTCATCAATTCACTCACCTCTTCCAGAGTGCATGTTGCTCTACACAGCAGCAAAATTTCCCTCTAAATTATCAGGAAATCACCATAAGAAAATACAGATTAGTACCTGACATATACATGTTTAATGATTATTGATGGTATAAATGAATGAGCAGCAGATCATCATAGTTAATAAAATGGACTGCTATCAGATAAACCTGATCTAGTGATTCTGTCACTTATTAACAGGTAGATGTTAGGCAGGCTACATAATCTCTCTGTGCCTCAGTGTCCCTATTTGTAAAGAGAGGATGATAATATTTTCACACCATGAGATTGTTGTGAGAATTATGTGAGCCAAGAAATGTTGTCAATCACAGGATGTGCCCATTGCAAACACTCAATACAGTTCCCCATTGTGATCATATCACTCACATTAATGATAATAATGATTATAAAACCAAATACACACTGTCCCTGAATCAGGGTCTGATCCTTCAGGCGAATCCTTAGTGAGTTGCTGTGGAGACATTGCTTTTCTCCTGGGAATTATATTCTCCATTGCAACATGTGTCCATGTGCCCATCTCTCTCCACAGGGCTGTGACTACCACAGAGACCCTCCTGTCTAGGCTCCTCCTCCCTGACCTGGATCCTGTGGGTGGCATGGTAGCTGGAGCTCCTGACAGGAATAAAGCTAGGGTCGAAGGAGCCAGGGAGGAGGAGAGGCACCAGAGCTGGAGGGAACCTCTGCACTCAGCTCTGCTTTTATTCAACCATACCCCTGGGGCTGCTGCTGTTGTGTGTCCCCTGGAAATATCTCTTGACTGTCTTGTTTCTCCTTCCTGCCTCTGGTTCTCAGCCAGGGCTGACGCAGGAAATGCTCAGGAAGCGCCAGGAAGCTTGCCTGCTTCCGGATTGGGAGGCGAGTGTTACCATCCTCAGGGGACCAGAAGGGGAGACAGATTCTCACAGGAGGAGCCAGCTGTTCTAGAGAGAAAGAAGCTGGCAGTCCTGCTTTTGTCACCACATGACACAGAGAACCCTAAGAGAATCTTGGTAGGTGCGCAATTCCTTGATTTACATAACCTCTCTGATCATACGCTAGGGAGAGACGAATATTTGTCAACCCTCTTCCATGTACTCAGCACTACTGTGCCTCCTTAGTGACTGATATCCTTGCTCAAAACTGATCATTTCTCTGCACTTGCTCAAGACTTAGCGCATTGAGGAATATAGCTCATTAATTCAGTTCAATTAAACAAGCATCTATAAGTGAGGACTGTGTGTCGTCCACTGGGCTCTGGGGTTTCCACTGTGAACAACTGAACACTGGCCCTGTTGTGAAGAAGCTTATTGTTCTCTGAGGAGTCTTGGCTCTGGAAAGGGATGTTTTAAATACGAGCTATCAAACTGGGGTAAATGCAGCACTGTGGCTGGAGTCACACACAGCAAGTGGCAGCCCCATGCTTCCCAATGGGATCCCTCTAACCTACTTCACTACTGCCTTTCCAGTCTGTTACCAGCAGGGAGATGAGCAGCTTCCTGCTGAATCAGCCACAGTCTCAAGAGGCATGTGTGGTTCATGAAAGGGCCAGTCTTGTTTTTCATGGTCCCGTGAAGCAAAGTGGAACATTTCCTTCACTGCCCACTGTTGCTGGAACTCGTCGCTGCCACGCGATGGTGCTGTTGAACACAGGTCCTGTGCCTTCCCATGATAGCTGAGCTTGACAGGCACAGTTAGCACAGTTATGGGCCCAGGTCCTGGCACTGGTT
>RJWT010038890.1:0-12774 GCA_004365215.1 Cuniculus paca | reverse complement strand
CCCGAGTGCTGGGATTACAGGCGTGAGCCACCACGCCTGGTTTATAGTTTAGATCTTAAGTATCCTCAAACTTCTATATGCTAAAGGCTTGGTTATCAGCCTGGTATGGGAAAGTGGTAGAACTATAAGTAGGGCCTAGTGGAAAGATTTTATTTAGGTCATTGGGCGGGGTGGGGGGTTGTGCCCTTGAGATAGATATTGGAACCCCAACCTCTTCCCTCCATTTTCTCCTCTGCCATGTGCTTCTGCCATAGCATTAAGTGCTGCCATGGGCCCAAAGCAACAGGGTCAATCACCACTGACTAAAACTTCTGAAACTGTAAGCAAAAATAAACCTTTCACCCTTTAAATTATTTACTTTAGGTATTGTGTCATAGCAAAGGAAAGCTAACACAGTTATAAATATTAAGCATGAGAAAAATGAAAAGATTATAGCTCTAAACAATCCCTATATAGCTTTCTGCCCTTCAGTTAACATTCCACTGACTTATTGTAGCTTTACAAGCCATGATTAAAAGTAGAGCAATTTATCTATACACGTGCTTCAAGATTATTTTGACAAAATTTCAATCTTCATTTTCTCAAAAATTTAGACACAACTTATTCACCAAAATAATTCTTGAGATATTGATTGTGAACATATGAATACATGAAATAATTTGGGGAGAAATGATATTTATATACAGTATTGAGCCTTCAAATCCATTAATATTGTATATATTCACTTTATGTAGGTCCTTATTTTTTCTACATAATAGTCCATAATTTTTCTGTGTAGAGATAATGCACATGAGTCTGAAAATTTATTTTTAATTGGATGTTTTAAATTGTGTTTTAAAAATTTTCATGTTCTATTTGTTGCTAGTATATAGAAACAGGATTTTTAAAAATAAGGATATGGCATATACCATTAAATATTTTAAAAACATTTTGTTGACAATGTGGAAAAAAAGTTTAGTAGAGGAGCAAGAGAATTTAGTAGGCTTCCATTTAACACAAATGACAGCTAATAATACCCTAAAGTAAAATTGTGGTAATGGAAAAGAGAAGTAGATAAAAGAATTTTAAAAGATAAAAGTAGATTCCAAGCTTGCTGACTCTTGGATGTGGGATAGGGAAAAAGAAGGAATTCGTGTTCATTTTAACATCTGGAGGAACTGTAGTACAGTATTATTCACAAAAGTGGAAGAAAGAAAATTGGATCTTGAATGGGGAGAGATATGCCAAAAACTGAACTCATGGAGTCTAAAATGTTTGTGGAACATCTAGGTAAATCTGCCCAGTCTGTAGTTTGATTTATTATGAATATGAGCTTCAGGAAAGAGATGTTGGCTTGAATTATTATGGAAATGGTAGGTAAAGACATTGAAGTTCAAGAGATTACTCAGTATGTAATGAAGTAGAAAGGAAAAATTGGGATGGAAGGGAAGGAACTTATCAAATGTAAAACTGTGGCTACACCAGTATTTAAAAGATAGCATGAGATAAATATTTATGAGATAAATACTATGTACTTTCAAAAATAAATACTGAGCATGAGATAAATGCTACGTACTTTCAAAAGTACATAGAAGAAAGAGAAACAGAAACCCAGAGAAAGGAAGGATGGGTGTCAAACACTGAAGAAATCAAGTCATAGAAGAGTTGAAAGTACTGAAAATGTTTTGCTTAACATAGAGAAGCCATGATGATGTGGCAGAAACGTTTCTAGTGTCTCTGGAAAGTGGAAATGAGACAGTGCTTCCAGGTCTACTGTGCAAATCACTCCCAGTTGTATTGTCAAAGAACTTCATTGTGCAAAGGAGAGGAAAGCTTGAACACATATCAGAAGAGAAAAACTTCAAGAATTATTTCTTTTTAATGGTGGAGAGGCAAGCATACTAAAAAAAATAAAGATAGCATATCACTAGTTTTCAAAATTTAGTATGCTTTAATCTCACCCAGGATACTTACACAAAAGAAATTCCTGAATTCTGGTGGAGGTAGTTGCTGATGAGACACTGAAATCTGTTTTTAATCAAGTACGCAGGTATACTGGATGTCAGATTTAGAAAGACTGCAAGTTAAGACTACAGACAAGGACAAGGATGAAACTGGTAGAATGCAGTCCAGAGGTATGGGGAGGAATGGGGTTCAGAGAACAGGTGGCAGGATGAATGCCTTAAAGGAAGAATATGTTCTGCTACGAGAGCAAGAAGAGGGGTGGCTTGTGGATACACCTGTGTATCCTAAGCATGTGAAGGTGAATGAGTGGCATGCTGAGGTTTCTTCAATTCCTTATAAAATAAGCAACTAAGCAATTTACTATGAATGATAGTCAAGATAGAAGAATGAGGACATGAAGAAATAACTTGAAAATGAAAATGTTAGGAAATTGTGAAAGAAACATGACAATGTCCTAGGCAGCTTAGGCCCAGGTGAAATTAGATATTATTAATTTTCAGTGACAATTATCTATAAAAGCTGTACCTTCCACTTGGCCTTCCTTCCATACTCACGTCATCAGTCCTTATGTACAAGGTGTTGGGCAGTTCTGAACTTAGAAGTTTTATAGGGGGACAAATGGGTCAGTTTATTATGCCAGCTGTCATTTATTGTCTTAATTCCAACCCCACTATTTTTGACCTGCTTTGAGGTGCTGGATCCTATAAACTTTGCCTGTAGCTGGCTAGTACAGTGTTAAGTCTTAGCAGACACTTATCTCGGCAATGTAAAAAGGGAATTGTCTTTCTAATTCTGGTATTTTCTCTCATGATCCTATGATGAGGCCACCATAGAATGGTCTCCTTGCTAAGGGAGACATCAGAACCTGGCAGCTTCCAATGATGTTCCTACGTGTTCCACTGGTACCCCAGCAGGTAGGAAGCTTGGGGTGGAGGAGGGTGCTTTTCCTCTTCCAAGTTTGTTCCTTTCTGAGTTTATAGCCACAGCACTACAGTTGGCAGCTGCTTCTTACATTTTCTTATTCTTTAGAAATCTTTTTATTTTGCTTCATCGTTAATCTTCTATTGCTACTAGTTCTTTATGCTAAAGTTTCCTTCTTACCCCGATATTATTTCTGCCCCTTTCTAATCCCTAACTGATTATGGGAATTGAGAATGCTTTCTTTGCACAAAGCAATTTTAGTAACTTAATATTTACATTCACAGGAGGTTGAATGAGGAAATAAGTTATTTCAGGATGGGATGGGCAGAGACTTTGACAAGTGATTTGCTCTGTATGCTCAGTGACAAAGACTGGTTTATCAGAGGGTAAAGAAGATTGGATTACTAAGAAAGAAAATAAAGAGAATTATTGCATGTTTATGTAAGAGATTTGGAGGGCCACTCTGCGGCAAAGTTTTCCAAAAGAGGTGGATTGTTATATGTGGACTTTTCTCCATGTTAATAGTGATAACATAGCCAAGGAAATTGGTCCCCTTCCAATGTGCTGCAAGTTCAAAGGCCCTATGAGATGCTTTTTTAAAAAGTCATATTTAGCTAGATTATTTTTATATGTTAATGCAATGTAATTTTTCACTAAGCCACAGCCTTAACGTTGAGAATATCATTTGTGGTGCATATAAATTTCTACACGTAATTCAGGACTTGTATAAGAAAGCAGTGTTCCTATTTAAAGAAAAACATGATGTAGGATGATTTAGTATTTTCTTTTATCATCAAAGCAAAGTGATGGTTTATTCTTGTTGATTTGTATTATTACATTTCACAACATTTTTGTGATCTTTGAATAATAGCCAAGTTGCCTTTATGTTCTAGGGATAAAAATGTGCCTATATCATGATCCTTCCCCTTAAGGAAATGTGAGATAAAACAGATCTATCTTTCACATATTCTAATGTGCATATTTTTCTCATTTAATATCTAATTTTAGCTGCCCTTAGTTCTAACTACCCAGCCAGTGATGTCTTATGTCTTACAGTTGCTGATAGTCTGGCCGATGTCATAATGTAATTGTCACACGTTGCCTGCATGTGAGTGTACTTAGTTTAGCAACACAAATGGACAGACGCATTCATTGGCAGAGCAGAGTCTCCCAAAGAACATGAAACAAGAAAGGCATTTCTCTCATGAGAAAGAAAGTCTTCTAGGGTGCATGGGGATAGAGAAAATAAGATGAACTGCATAAAAGCCATCAGAAATTGATGAACAGGACCCCTAGTCTACCTTTCAAGGATGTTCCTTTTATAGACTAGGTAAAACTCTTTAAGACATAGGTGCAGGCAAAGACTTAATGAACAAAACCCCAATCACACAGGCAGTATTATTAAAGATCAACAACTGGGATCTCATCATTTTAAAAAGCTTTTGCACAACAAAAGAAACCACCAACAGAATCTAGAGACAACTCATAGAATAGGAAAAAGATTTTACCAGCTATTCCTCAGAGAAAGGAATAGTATCTTAATATATAAAGAACTAAAAAAAAATACCATCCCAAATTTAAAGACCTAATCCAAAAATGGGCATCTGAAATAGACACTTCTCAGATTAAGAAGTACAAACAGGAAATAAATATATGAAAAAATGGTAAATATCAATGATCATTTGAGAAATGAAAAATAAAACAACACTGAGATTCCATCTCCAGAAAGAATTGCTGATATCAAGAAATCAACTAATAACAAATGCTGGGGCGGGGGGAGACTGTGAGGAGAAGGGAACCCTTCGCCACTGTTGTTGAGGGTGTAAATTGGTCCAACCTCTATGGAAATCAGTATGGAGATTCATCAAAAAGCTAAAACTAGAGCTTCTACTTGATTGGCTACCTCTTCTTGGTATCTTCCTCAAAGAGTTGAAAGCATCATTCCACAGTGATTTGCACACAACCATGTTTATAGCAGCACAATGTGTAATAGCTAAATTTTGGAACCAGTCCAAATGCCCATCAATGGATGAATGGATACCGATAAGGAAAATGTGTGTGTGTGTGTGTTTTTTAAAGTACAATGGAGTACTACTCCACCATAAAGAAGATAAACATGATAAATTTCAAGGTAAATGGATGCACCTTGATACCATACCTTTAAGTGAAATCAATTTGACACATATGTTTAAATAACACATTGTTTCTCTGTTATAAGAAGTCAAAAGAGTAAGTAAGGACTGAAATGGGTGATGAATAATAGATATTGGGAAGTAGGAAGAAAATGTTCAAATGGGAAGGGGAACAAGGGAGTGGGGAAGTGGAAAAGAAGGAAGAGAAAAGAGAAAAAAGAGAACAGAAGGAAAAAAAGACAATGCTCTTGTAAACAAGGAGGGGAAGAATGATTAGAGGGAAGGAAGGGGGATGGGGACAAAAGAAGAATCAAGATATTATCATGTACAGGTACAAATTCCCTAGGATGAATGTGATCATTATATATAACAAAAGTGTACCAATAAAATTAAAAATACATTTTTGTGACAATAAAAGTTGGAAGCAAACAACAAGAAAGAATGCTCCTTCTTGTTTCATTTTGCAGACATACTTTAGGAGCCTGGTAAGTCAGCATTAAATCAGCGATTTTGTTGTTATTTCTAGTAGTGATCCTCTGAATATTTTGGTCAACAGACAATTTAAGACTGATTTTAATTGCTGGAAAGCATTCCATTGACCTCTTCCAATAGGTTTCTTAATGCAGGCAACAAAGTTTGAGAGAATATTATGTAACTTGGAAGAATATCCTCTGGATGAAAGTGGAGCACTCTTAAAAATATATGATATACACCCAGATCTCTTGATGTCCCCAAAGATGATATTTTTGGAAAAACACAGACATCAACAGCTGTGACTCATAGGAGTGGAGTACTCAGTGGAAAGTTTTAGAAATAGTAAACAGATATATTGGTCAAATATATGGAGAATGTTTGAATTAAAATGTATTACAATAAAAGACATATTGCCATTAATTCTTCTCAAAATACTCTACCTCACTTTGACATACTTATCCCATCATTTTGTCACTTTCTGAAATATTTCTGGAAGTCCTCTTTCGTAAGTGTCCTTATAGATATGACAAAAAACACAGCAAATGCTGTTGTTAAGTGTCATACAAAAGAAAGACAGGCTCATAAAATCATGACAGGGTGTTCTCATTCATCTTATTCACTAGACCTGGCATAGTGAGACTTTGGCTTTTCCCCAAAGTCAAAATGATCATGAAAGGTAAACATTTTGAATCAATTCAGGCAGCCAAGAAAAAACCACTAAAGATGCAAAAGGGAACTTCAAGAACTGCTTGAGTAAGTGGTAAAAATGATAGGACAAACCTGTTTGAAGTAAGGAGGATTTTGAAGGGTATTTCAATGTGTCATTTTCTGTAAACGTTTATTTTAATTTAAACTGTCATTTTATTTCTTTGGTCATATCTTATATAACAACATAGCTGGGACTGGGTACTTACAAAGAAATGAGGTTTATTTAGTCTGAATGACCAAGATCAGGCAGTCCTTCTGGTACAGTCTCTGATGAAGACTCAACAGCAAGAACAATCACTACGGGTGGATGTGCAAGTGAAAGAGACCACATTACAAGACGGGAAGCCAAAGAATGACTGTGGTCCTCCAGCCACACCCCAGTTGACCTAAGGACATCATACTAGGTCCCTCTTTTCAAAGGTTTCACTGCCTCCCAACACTGCCACCCTGAGAGGTAACTTCCAACACCAGAATGTTTGGAAGGTAAACTCAAACTGTATTCAAAGTATAACAGCATTTTTCTCTACTCTTCTTTTACTATAAGCTTCAGAGTTATATATAATAAGAATCTAGGTCTAAATATATGTTAAAAAGTTCTTTCAATAGATACAAAGTATGATTTATTTGGTGGCTTTTTTTGTTTAATGGCATGTAACACAATGGTAACTTTTACAACTGATAACACCATGGGTTCAATAAAATAAGCGTCGTAAAACTTGCTATATAAAGTGATGACCTAAAAAATATTAAGTACCTCCTCTTTACTGTGGACTTTGAACTTGCTGCAATACACTACCAAATATTAGTTACATTTAAACTTTTGGAAGGGAATAGGCAAGCAATTTATCAAGCATTAAGTGACGGATTTCTTTATTTCCAACCTCTCATTTCTTTAGATACATGATTCCTATACATGTGGTCTTAGCAAGAGAGCAAGAGACCTGAGAATCGAGTGTGAATATAGTAAGAGAAATTTGTAATTCATATCTTTAATAGAATATTCTGTAACTTTGCTGTACAACTTATCACATTTCTATGTAGCATGTTGATGTTCAGATTCTGTTTTAAGCTGCTCCATTGGGCAGTAAGCATAGATTTGGAGGGAAAGAAAGTCTACCTTGTAAACCATATCCTAAAAATGGCATTGCATCTGTTACTCTCCATGTCCAAAGAGACAAAAGGAAGATATGAAAGATACTTCATGAAAGGTATCAATGACATAATAAAGATCCTAGACAATATTTGCAATGAAAAAGAAGTTGTTTAGTATATCAAGTCCTTTTTGACCAACTGTATTGTTATCCTAGAAGAAAGCCTCAGGGTATGAACCTAATGGTTTTGGTTTTCTACAGTCCCAACCTAATATTTTATTCTTCTGTCCTTGCTTATTTTATCTTCATAAGGTTCACGCAAAGTTTAAATTTATTCCCCACCCAAAACCCCACAGGAATCAAGTGAATGTGTTTTGATGGATTTCTGTAGTTTCCCTTCAGAACCAGATGTTGGACAGCAGCCAGCTTCACAAAAGTACTTGCTAGATGAGATGAGCTAAAAAGAGAAGGAAAGCTGAAAAACAAATCATTTGGGGGAAAATGGCTTCAGATATCAGAATATAAAGAAGAAAAGTTAATGAGAGACTATATTGACACCTCAAAGATTTGAAGTGTGGAGGCACTGGAAGTGTCATGGTCATCTACTCAACCAAGGCCAGCTTGGCTAAAGCCACTAATGAGTGCCTCATCTGCCAGCAGCAGAAACCAGTACCGAGTCTCTGTTCTGACACCATTTTCCATGTGGTCTGTGCATCGAGGAAAAGAAAATAATCAAACCTATTCAAAACTACTAAAGACAGACTCTAAACAGACATTAATTCCAGGATCCTCCACTCTGCCTTGGTCCCAGGCAGTGGGCTTATGGAGGTCAATGATTAGTGGAGGTTGAGCTCAGAGCTACTTCACAGTGGGGCTGGTAGATCTCTTCACCTGTCCTGTGGTTATTTCCAAAGTTCCAGAATGCATAACTTGTACAGAGTGCTTCAGTAACCTGAGAGAGTCTTCAGCAGTTCTCTATTTTAGTAGCATCAGAATTGCCTGGAGGGCTTGCTCAAACACAGATTTCTAACCAACTTCTCAAATGGTGCTGATGTTGCTAATATAGGTGCCACACTAAGAGCTACAGTTATAAACCAGGGTACTGATTTAATATTTTACAGTTTGATTGAGTTCTTTCCCTAAGTATATGAGAATACAGAGGCTATTGGGGGAGGTGTTACAGGAATCTAGGTGCATTAATAATCTGTTCAATATAAGTGATGAAATGATTTGAGTATGATATCTGTAGATACAGGAGTAATCAGAACAGTGAACACATTTCACTACATAGGCTTTGAATTTTCTTGTTAAGAAAATCTTATTAAATTTGAAATAGATCCAACTTTCATTCTTTTCATTCTCTTCTGCAACGTGAAGAGCTCTGGAATCAGATAAATTAAGAGAAGAGATTTTAAAAATTGTCAGTTATAAAATATTTTATTTAGTATTTAATAAGAAACTGTGTATTACTTTCCTGGGGCTGTCAGAACAAATTACAACAAATTGCATCACTCGAAACAACAGAAATTTTTTTTCACACAGTTATGAATATCCAAAGATGAAAGCAGTATGTTGAAAGAACCATACTCCCTTTCAAGTCTCCCAGGGAAAAATCCTTGACTCTTAGCTTCTGGTAGCTTGAGGCATCCTTGGCTTGTGGCAGCATAATTCTAAAATATGCCTCAGTCTTCACTGGCTTTCCTCTCTCAGTGTGTCTAAGACTCCTCCACTTTTTATGAAGATATTTTTCACTACTGTTAAAGTCCATCAAGTTAATCCATAATAATCTTGCCATTGACTTAATTATATCTCTGAAGACTCTTTTTTTGCAAGTGAAGTCACATTCATGGATGTTAGGGCATAGATATAAAAATTTATGGTTAATTATTTAGTTCCTGGCAAACCATACCTCATTCAGCGTGTGAAAATAAAAGAATCTTCTCTACCTGACTTAGAATTCACTGAAGACTTGTATTCATATAATTTTGAGAAACAGAGAATAGGATTACTTTTGAAAACCAACTGTTATGTGGTTGTCAAACAAAATGATGATGATAATGACTTTCATATATTTTTCTGGAAAATACCTTCAATATGTCCTACTGAGGCAAGGTAAGCGAGGTGATTCCTCACTGTTTTGATTTACATTTCCCTAGTTTTTGATAGGGAGCACCTTTTCATAAACCTACTGACCATTTGTATGTCTGCTATAGAATTTGTCTATTTAATTTTTTGTCTATTTCTTAATTGGTTATTTATTTTCTTGCTATGCAGTCATATGTTGGATATGACTTTACCTATGTTGGATATTACCCCATGGCATATACAGTTTAACAATTTTTCTTCCCATTCTGGAGCTTGCCTTCTCATTTCATTGATGTTTTCTACTACTGTGCAGAAACTGTTTAGTTTTGTGTAGCCCACTTGTCTTTACTTTTGTTTTTCTTTGTTGTCGCATTAAAAAATTCATTGCCAAGACTAATGTCACGCACCCAACATATGTTTTAAAATTTCATGTTTTACATTTGAGTATTTGATTTATTTTTGAGGAAAACAGTCTTTTAAATATAGTTTAGAAAAATTGTTAAATAAACAGATGACTGCATTATCCACCAAGCAACATTTATAGCAAGTACTCTGGGGAAAAGAGAACATTATTTCCACAGTTATCATTTGCAGCATCTTAAAAGTCTAGGTTTTCCACAAAGAAAAATGGGTATATAAAGAAAAAAGTAAAGTATAACTCAGTCAAAGGAAAAACTGAATAGAACAAATTCTTCAATTAAAAAGTGATTGACTGAATAATACTTTTTAAAAAAAATCTCTTGTAGTTAAAGATCTATATGCTATTGACCAGAGATCAACTTTACATCTAATGACACAAGTAAATTGAAAGTGAAAAAGATGTAAAAGTATATTTCATGCAATGAGTACTCAAGAGAAAGTTGGGGTAGCTATGCCACCATCAGATAAAGTAGACTTGAAGGAAAGTATTGTTATAAGAGGTGAATAAGGATATTGTATACTGGGAAAGGACCAATTTGTCAAGACAACATGGTAATTATAAATGTTAATGCACCAAATAGTACAGAACCAAAAGTAAAACAGGGGAGAAGTAGATAGTTTTACAATATTAAATGGATACCCCAATACCTCAGTTTCAATAATGGACATAAATAATGAAAGAAAGGCAGAAAACTATCAAATGTTAATCAAGAAGGAAGAACTAAAAAATTTAAGGACCAACAACAGATAAAGAGATTGAATCAAAAATTTCTCAACAAAGAAAAAGCTACGGCAAGATGATTTCACTATGGAATTAATTTAATGAAGTGAATTTAATGAAGAATTAACATGAATATTTCTTTGATAAAAAATAGAAGAGAAACAAATACATCGTAATTCATAATATGAGACCTGCATTGTCCTAATTCCAAATTCATGCAATGCATTGCAAATTAACAAATAAAAAACTCTACAGTCTACAACCATACCACCCTGAATGCACCTGATTTCATCTGATCTCTGAAGTTAAACAGTGTCAGGCCTGGTTAGTACTTGGAAGGGAAAAAAAATTACAGACCAATGATTCTTAGGAAAATGGATGCCCAATTCAGGCACAGACATCAAACTACAGTTGCGCACAGCATGCTGAATGGACAGCGTACTGAATGTCCAAGTGTGATCATTCCAGGAATCCACGAGTTTTTCAACATAATGGAATCGATCATGGCAAAATATATATCATATTGATAGAATGAAGACAAAGTGATCATCTTAAATGATGTAGAGAAAAAGTTCATGAAATTTAACACATTTTCTTGATAAAAATGTTGAGAAAGATACAAATAGAAGGAAACTTTCTTCATGGTAAAAAGCATTTATGGAAAACACACAGCTGACATAATTAATTATAAAGTACTGGAAATTTCCTCCTAAGATCAAGAAATAGGATACAGGCTTTCATTAGTACTCTTTAATATCGTGTTTAAAGTTCCAACAAGGGAAATAAGGGAAGAAGAGGAAATAAAAGGCATCAAAAACATACTGCCATCAATTCCTCTCAAAATGCTTCCCCTTTCTTCCAACATAGTCATCCCATTGTTCTTACAACTTTCTGAAGCATTCCTGGAAGTCTTCTTTCCTGAGAATCTTTAGTTTAGTGAATGACATTGCTTTCTCAATGTCCTGAATAGATACAAAATATTTACCTTTCATGGTCGTTTGGACTTTGGAGGAAGAGCCAGAAGCTACATGGTACCAGATTCAGTGAATGAGGTGGATGAAGACAATGTTTTCACAAGTCTGCCTTTCACATGGCAGGAGAATTCACCATATTTTTGATCACATCTTGTAAACACCCATGAAAGAGGACTTCCAAAACTGCTTCAGAAAGTGGAGAGAATGATGGGATATGTATGTGGATAAGGAGTCGTATATTGAGGATGATTAATGGCAATATGTCTTTTACTGTAATACATTTAAAAAATTTAAACATTCACCATGATTTTTTATTACAGGTTATCTACATGTATACATATGATTTAAGCTGAGACATTTCACATTCACACATGTATCACATATTTAGTATTATAAAGACTTTTAATCACCTTGAATGACATGAAACATCACAGTTGAAGAATTCAAAATTCCAGAGAATTAAGCATGTCTAAGTGTTGCAATCCCTGCAAAGACCTGTCTTAGTCAATGCCTCCTTGATCTTTACCATACTGAATGAGTGTTTATCTTCTCAAGGGGAAAAGTATCAGAAATGTTACCACTATCATATAGCTTCTCAATTGTTTCTGCAGCCTCATGATTTTACTCCAAGTGATGGGCCTTGTACCTATATATGATTGTTCTTTCTACTCTGTCAAGCTGATGTACAATTGTGCATAAGCTGGTGGATAAAAACTGAACAGATGAATCAATGTAATATTGGCTTTATGGATTCCCTTCCATAAAGTCTGTAAGTTTGGGCTACAAGGAGAAAGAAATTATTACAATAACTGTAAATATCACATTTTCAGTTCCTTAGTCCAGTAATCGATTACAGTTACTGTTGGAGATTTTGTAAGCGAAGATTGTGGGGCCAGGGATTTAGTTCAGTGGCACAAGCATCTGCCTGGCAAGTGCAAGGCTGTGAATTCAATCCCCAGCACAAAGAAACAAAACAAAAAACAAAACAAAACAAAACAAAAATAACCCGAAGACTGTGTCTTGGAGTAATAGAAATCTTAGCTTCATAAAGACTTATTCACTTTGATCTGGCAATTTCGGGACTGAAAAATTGTCTATTTCCTTTAAGAAAATTTTTGGACCAACAGGCAGCATTTAAGCAGATCCCTGGAGCTCAAAGTCAATGGCATATTTTAGACGGATCACATTTAATATGGTTTGAGGTTTTGCAATAAAATCTCATCTGATCCTAGCAAAAAATGAAAGTCCCTTCCCAGAGTCTAGGAAAGAACTTGAACTGATAATCCAAAAAAAAAAAAAAAAAA